>NW_026509295.1:0-14382 GCF_026875155.1 Cherax quadricarinatus
ATCGCCCTTACCGTAACTTTGCTCTGCTCGAGTGAGCTCTTCTTGCCACCTCAGCCAGTGTGTCCACCATCACCTTGTTGTTTTCTTCGTACTCCTCTCTTGGCCTCCTGCAGTTCTGTGGTGGGTTATACATCACTCCAATGACTATTGTGTACCAAATGTACTGCTAATAATGAGATAATGCAATGTGTGTGATTTTTATCACACATTAAATGTATATAGTAAGAGAGAATTTCATGTACTCAGTATGGGTTGTATATTAGTATTCGGTGAAGTTCAATGAATATTATTGACGAGTGATGGGTATATAAGGACGTGTTTATGTACAATGTGTTAAGTAGGGTTAGGATTGTGAGGCAAGAAATGCTGCGGTCTGTAGAATAAGAATATAGTACTTGTTTAAGTTAATGTTTAATAGTAATGACTATGTATATTTTATTGTATGGTAGAAGAAGTTTGTTACTTAAAAATGGAAATTATATTTGCAAAATATTACTAACTATACGTGATTGTGTAAGTTCGCTTGTAGGATGATGTAATGTTTGTTCGCTTGTGGGATGAGTAAGTGAGATGTATGGAAGTGAGGTGGGGACGAATCATTTGTGTATATTTATACTGTGTTTAGTTTTTCTGTGGTGAGGTGTGGAGATTGTTATTTTCTAACCTTTATTTGTTTCGTAATTTATTGAGGTGTTATGTTTTATGTATTTGATATGAAGTTTAATATACAACAATAATAAGTGTGTAAAGAATTTTTGGATAATTGAGAATGTCTTCGTACATACAGTTTTATGTAAAATGTAAATACCTGTGACATTCTTTGGGTTATATTGCATATTGTGTTTATGGCTGCAATTTTGGATGTAATAAACCCACCTGTATATGAAGCTGTGGGCTGTCTTTAGTTTAGTTAAATGTATGTTATGTGTGATGGTTGGGTTTTTTTTTTTTTGGGGGGGGGGTATCAAACTTTTTTAGTTGAACGTGTGTTTTCTTATGTATAAGTTTAGTGCTATGGTAGGGAATGTGGAGTTTTCTTTTGTTATATATAATGGATACGTTTCATTGCTTACATTGTCTACATGTATAATTGTGTATTGCGTTTTTCAATAAAATATAAAAAAAAAATTGTTTGCAACAAAGGGTGATTACAACGAATGTGCTATTATATAGTAAACTATGGCATGTTACAGTAATATTTCCGATACTTCGTTGTGAGTTAAAAAGGTTACAAAAAAGTGTTTTTAGATTCATTTGGGGAACAGGGAGCAAATGGTTAAGTAGAGCGGTTGTCACACTCCCGGTTGGCCGTGGTGGGCTGGGCCTTATAAATGTCGAAAAAAGGATAATAGGTATGTATTTAAAACGTAGTTATAAGCGGGAGGGGGGGGGCGAAAGAAGACGGACTTCATAGGATAATCAGGATATGCGACGGTGGTGGGGGGGGGGGGTAGGGAGTTCATGATAGGTGAGGCAATGTTACGTGTCTTCATAAACGTGAGGGATCCTTCACATATTAAATTGAGAAATCTAGATAGGGTAGATGGTAAGGCTGTGGTAGCGGCGGTAGAAGGAGTTTATCCGATGTATGATTGGCGTAATATTTGGGGGCGTTTAAACAAATTGCGTCTAAAACCTAAAGTCAGAGAAGTTATGTATAGATTTTTACATGGAAACTTGCCGTCAGGAATGGTTTTATTCTATAAGAGAATACGAGAGGATGGGGAATGCAAAGATTTTTGGCGGATTGGCGACTATTTATCATACGGTGTATTTTTGCGATTGTATTGAACTCATAAGGGTTTGGATGGGTAAGGTTTTAAGGTTAGTGGGGGGAGGGGGTTTGCAGGTCTTGAGGGTTTTAAGTTTAGATATAACTGGGGTGAATAAAAGGGTTGAGAATGCGATTGGGTATATGATTACGGATTATATATATATATGATGTGGGCTATGAGGGAGGCGGACGTGCGTGCAAGAATTAATGCGTTGGCAGCAACTTTTTATAGGACACAGTGTAGGAGTAAAGGGGTGTATGGAGGGAGATGGGAGAGAGATTTTAGTGAGGGGTTATAGAAATTTCACATTAAGGGATTTATGGGATTTGCAAAGTGGGTAAGGGGATACAACGGGCTATTTACCTAGAATGGGGATCGAGCATGGAGAGTTGTTTTTATGGATGTATAATTGAGTTTTGATATCTAGGGGCAATAGGGTTATTGCCCCGAGGGTTTCAGGTACTACACAGTTATCATTTGGAAGTGTGTTGCACTACGATTGCATATTATTATTTTTCATGTATAAATCATTTCAAGGACTTTATGATGAAAATTTTCAATGAGATTCAAATATGTTATAGGTGTCTTTAATGATTTTGATTCAATTGTAAATGGTAAAAAGATCTTTATTTTCAGTTTAATTACAGAGTGTTTTCTTATGTAAAGCACAACTTAAATGGTGTAAATTAGAAAATAGGTAGGTTTGATATTTTAAGGTTGTTTTTTCCTTTTAATGTATTTATCGATGGAGGCAATATGATGAATATTGCTAAGATTTGTTAACGGAAAATTTTCTGTACTCTTCGAGATAATACAGGTGAATGCATTATTCTTGGTTGAATGGAGGTATCATATAATTGAA
Source organism: Cherax quadricarinatus (assembly GCF_026875155.1). NCBI lineage: Eukaryota > Metazoa > Arthropoda > Malacostraca > Decapoda > Parastacidae > Cherax > Cherax quadricarinatus. Next base: position 2,638 of record NW_026509295.1, read on the forward strand.
GGTGGATGTGAATGTGTTAAATATGTCAGTATGTTTTATATTAAAATTCCTTTGTTTAGCACATGTAGGAGAACTGACAGTCAGAAATATTTAGAATGAGAAGAGTGCGATTTCCTTTTTATTGTTTTTTATTCGTTGTAAATATGTACATAACGATTTAGAATAGTTAGTGGGTTTTTTGGTAAATTTATGGTTTGTTACGATAATCATATTGTAGTAGGAATACTAGGCTTAGGTAGATGGTATAACTTATGATAATGGTGTAATGCTTCTTTTGATCGACACCATGCCTAATCCTTCTAGGGTAGGGTAGTGCCTGAGCCCGAGCCTTTCGCTCATAAGACTGTCATTCCCATTTGCCCCCTTGGGGCGGGGATGGCAGACCAGAGAGGCGTAGCTTGTGGCTAGGCCTGGGGACAGTTGGTCCCAAAGATGAGGAGGTACTTGTGCCTCCTCCCATGGGAGACTTAGGTCTCAGACACTCCCTAAAGAAGGAGCCAAGGCCGGGCCACCACTTGAAAAAGGCCCGGGCCGGGAGAATACCGGCGAATATTTAATAATAATAATAATGCTTCTTGACATTACAAGACTATTTATTATAACAAGGTGGTTCAATGTTTTTATGGCAAGCAATTTATTTGAAAAAATTTGAACGTATTCTCATAAAGAGAGGGATGTATCAATAGACCTGTGCTGATTAGCGTAGAGGTTTGCATATGAGGTTTCTAAATTTATGTAGGTCCATTCTTATTCTATATTCCTTTCTTGTGTTCAGAGCAGAAGGAATTTAAAAAAAAAATGAAGGATAATTGTACTGTACATATATCAATTTCGAGCTAATTAAGAGATACAATGCTTAATTTGATGAAGAATTAGGTTGCATTTTTACTATTGTTAACTTATACACATGTATCTAGTTTAGGACAGTTTAAGCTTCGGCATCAGATATAGTATTGGTTATAGTTGTTATAATGTTAACAATGTAATGGTAATTAGGTATTGTTTCCATATCCGATCTAAGGATTTTCATTCAGTGCAATATATTTGTTTGAATTTCTTGTGCCTCATGTTTGTGTATGGTTTTAAATAAAATATAAACAAAAAAAGTTATTCCCGCCCAACAGTTTTGTGGCATTCGAATTTGCTTCAGTGTTAACCATGTCTCATCTGAGATATCCTTTTGATCTGGTCAGTGCCAAAGACATAATGAAGATGTCTCCAGCAATGGCCTATTCTTTAAACCACAGGGATATATTTCAGGCGGCTGTCCATTTGTAACAAAGAAATGAACTCGGAGACAGCCGATGCTAAATGTAATTGATTTGTGGTCGCTAGCACCTAGTGCCTCTGAAATTTCTAAATTATTAACAAGAGATTCATTGTTTGCCAGAGCTAAGTCAAGCAGGTTATTTCCCCATGTAGGTTCTGTCACAAACTGCTTCAAAAAACAATCCTGAACTACTTCTAAGAAGTCGTATGATTCTAAATTCCCAGTCAAGAAATTCCAATCAATATGACTAAAGTTAAAATCTCCTAGAATTACTACATTATCGTGCCTTGTGGCCTTAACAATTTCCTCCCATAGCAGTCTCCCCTGGTCTAAATGAGGCCTAACCAAGGATATATAGAGTTGAAGAACAACCTGAGGACTTCTGTTATTTATACTTCTAGATATGAAGCCAAGAATTCTGTTAGCTTTGTTGCGAACACTAATGCACTGTTGTCTTGGTTTTAGATTACTGCTAACCAGAACTCCTAAATCCTTTTCGCAATCAGTAGTATTAAGATCTACATTATTTAGTTTATATGTAGCATGGTTATTTACCTGTCCAACATTTAGAACTTTACATTTGTCAATGTTAAACTGCATCTGCCACTTCTCCGACCATTGCATCAGTCTATTCAAATCATCCTGGAGTGCTCTAGTGTCCTCATTAGAATGAATTGGATGGCCTATTTTGGTGTCATCAGCAAATTTGCTTATGTCGCTATTTATTCCCTCATCTAGAGACGAGTATAAGGAATGTGTACATGTGAAGTAAGATATATATGTAACTGTGATACAGTAAGGGCAGGACCTCTACCTTGGTTCTCATTCTTTTGCTTCTAGTATATATACTGTTTACTTCAGTAGGGGGCATATAATTAACCTTTTGGGAGTGTATGTGATTGTTGATTATATTTTAAAGGTTAAGGTGTGGTGGATCATATATTAAGTATATACGGGTTTAAATATAAAAATTGAGCTGTTCATAACCTGATCTTCAGGCAGTATTGTTATGGGACCTGTACTTACAGTGGTAAAGTTATTAAGGATAGAGTTAATCTCTGGCAGGTGTAAATAATGTCATGTGGAGGTGTACGTGTTTCTGGATACAATATCTAAACTTTTCTTATTGATATGTTCATATATGTAGCGTTTTTAAGGTTTTAATATACTACTTAAGTTACAAACATATGATACGTTACTCGATTAACGTTTAATTACTGTTTTGGTTGTTAAGGTTGGTAACAGCAGACATGCTTATCCGTTGTGTGTGTGGGGGGGGTCGAAGTGTGTGTTGTATCGTGTTAACATCAGCAGTATGAACACCTGTGATTTGTAGCTTAGGGTATTTAAAGGTAGGGTGTGGATTGTGTTGTTTGGAAGAAATAACACCATTATGAATTGACTGGAGTCGTGCCAATAGAGATTTTTGATCCATGTAACCATACTACGTGTCTACTTATATATGTATTTTGTGCATAATATTAAATGAACAATGTACCATTGTCACAATAGTGAGGTATTCTTAACTATTTTCAAGTAGCGGTATGTTTAGGTATGTCTTGTATGTATAATGTAATATACTGCCTGGGTTGTTTCTTGTGTTACAGATGTTTTTTCATAATAAGTTCATTATGCATGTTTAAGTGAACAAGTTTTTTATATTGTGTATAGCCAGGTGAAAGTGAACATTTGTCACTTGTGGTGGGTAGCAGTGTAAACAATACTGTGTTTGTACCATTATATTATTTTATAAAAACCTTTGTACTTGTGTAGCAGTGTACTTAGCAGCAGGATGTAGGTTGTGTTAAGTTAGTTTTAGTGTCATTATGTATGATGCAGTTATTCAGTAGACTGAGTACTGACAATGTTTATTTATTGCTCATAATCAGTACCATTGTTACATAATAATATGCGTGCCTACTTATGTATAATATTTGTACATGCAGTTTTGAATAAACTATAAAAAATACTAAATTTTGGATTAAAGTATACTCTCAGTATATATACGTTGATAAAAATACACCTCGGTGTATATACGCTGAAAGAAATACACCTCTCGGTGTATATATGCTATTATAGTTTATTTGGGTATATATCAAACTAATTTTTACTTTATCCTGTTCATAATTACTACATAATAATAATAACAATAATAATAATAATATTTATTTACAAAAGGAACATCACATTTGTTATGGATTTTTGGGAAGATACGAATTTATAAAAAAAAAAATCCCTCTTTAAAGTCAATACGTATATAACTATATACATGTATAATAAAACATTTCGGGGAAATTGTAACTAAACGTAACTAAACATTATAGAGTCAAAGGTTTGCAAAATAATAATAAAATTATAATAAAAATAATCGTAGTAATGTGTTGATTTTGAGGGGATCAACAGGTTGAAAATTTGGGATATAAGTCCTTTTCTGTTTTTTTAAAATTAGGGAAATAAGGCCCTTTTTGGGGTAGGGTTTAAAAGTGCTTTCTTTTGGGGGTATATGAAATGTTTTCTGTTGGAAAACGTAATTTTTCTGAATAAAAACTGAACCGAAGGGAGAATTGTATAGACGAAAGGAACGTTGTCTCTGTTGAAGGAAAAATTTGATTCTTTTTGACTCATTTGACAGGTGTTTGACGGCGATTGGTGTGGCTCCGTACACTTCGCTGTTGCTTTCAAGGACAGCCAACAAAAGCTCACCGGGAGGTCCACTTTCCCTTTGTAACAAAAAGACTCTATCTGTAATGAAAAATTAAAAGATTTGTTCATCAAAAAATTCGTGTAATTTAATAAAAATACAAAATAAAATTCTTTTTATTAGTAGTAGTAGTAAAAAATTTAAAAATCGTAGGGGGTCATTGGAATTTTATCTAAGTACAAGTCACATAAATAGTTTACACAATTTATATAATAATTGTAAATTACCGGAAACCCAAAAAAATCATGCATGTAATAAAACCAAGCATAAAAGTCAGTGATACAGACAGGGCATCAAAACTCGCCTAAAAACTTAAAAAAAACGTGGTTATTGCGCTTAATTTGCGGAATATTCTGAGTCCTGAGTTTTTTTCGTTAAACTTTGAACTGTAGGGGGGGGGGAACGTAGTTGATAAAAATTAAGATATTGGGGTTTGTGTACATGGCGGACGATGGGGACGCAGAAAAAAATTTCAAGGAAGTTTAAATAGAGCGATGGTAGGTGCGCGGGGGAGGGCCGGGGATGAAACGTTGCAGAGAGGGGGTGGGTAAAACCTTGTGTACAGTAAAGTGGGGGAGGGGCAGAAGTATATCCCCTAGGTCGTGTATTTTGGGAACTGGAGGGGGGGTTTTAGATGGGGGGGTTATGGAAGCCATGGCACATTATTATTTTATTAAAAACAAAAAACGCTAACCAAAAGGCTATACAGCGTTTCAGGGCAGAAAACGAGAGCATCAGGGGCAAAAGGGAATGAATGATAATGGGTTACGGAAACACGGGGCAGTGGAGGGAAAGGGTAAAGGGCAAAAGAGACTGAACTAAAAAGGGGCTGAGGGAGTGCGAAAATATCATCGAGTTTTTGGAGTAAATCAGTCGTTGTCAAGAAGTCAAAGAAGGGGCAGGATTAAAGGAGGTCCTCAGCAAGAAGGAAGGTAAAGAGAGAGTATAGAACGAGGACGACGTTTTGGGGGTAAATTCTGCGTGCTCGTTGATAGAGGGGCTCTACAGAAAGGTTGGCAATCGAACCCGGGAAATTGACATCTCCCAAAAGAGGAACAGGGTGCCTCTCCATGAGATCCCCGAGTAAACGAGTGTGACCAATGCAAGGCGGGGAGAGGGTCCCCAACCTCGGCACTGATGAAAGAAGACGGCCAGAACCTTCTCGGGTTTTAAAAGAAGAAGTTTTTTTACCGACAGAGTTGACCCAAGTTGTTGCCAACGGTCGAAGGTGGGTAGCTATTGGGAGAAAAAAATTTTCCCGAAAAGGAACACCTCGATAGGAAATTGGTAGGGCATGACTCGACCGCGCAGCAGTGTCTGCCCGTTCATTGCCCTGTACGTCGCATGACCAGGGGCCCCCAAAAAACAATATCTTTTTTTGGTGAGATACGGCATAGCCAAAGTTGGGTACGGAGAATAGGGGATGAGATGTACAAATTTTCGTATACCGAGAGCCTAAAGGGGGTCGAACTACTACAAAAAATGACACAGGCATAGACATCAAAAAGTGCTGCAAGAAAAAGGATACATTCCATACTACATTTTCTATCTTCAGCAGCGAAGATAGTAAAATTTCCCCGCACGACGCGTCCGGAAAAAACCCGCTGCGAAACCGACGCCCTCGAAGACTGAGCCCCTGTGCCGCGGGGGGCCCAAAAAAGGGGGGTGGAATTGGGGTTTAAGAAAAAAAGAGGGGAAGCCACCGTAGGCAGGTTTACTTCGGCAAGGGATGAAAAGAACAGACCCGAACAGCTGGAACTTTTCCCGGGGGGGAGGGAAAATGAAAAATCACATGAACAATAAAGGTGGAACTGAAGGGGAAAACAAGATGAATGAGGCAAGAGAAAAGGGGCGGAGCAAACAGGGGGGCGAACGAATAAAGAAAGTTTACTAAAATCGGGGCCCTTCTATAAATGGGAAAGGGTTGTGTAGATCGTGAAGGGGTAAAAGTGCGAAGGGAATGGGCATCACGGCCCCCATCAGAAAGGATTTTGGAACATTCGCTTCTGTATAGAGGCTCTCAACAGGGGAACAGCGAAAAGCACCAAGGCACAAACGTAATCCTTGGTGATGGATAGAGTTAAGGCTAGAGAGAGTAGCAGGAGAGGCCGCGGAATAAATCTGGTCACCATAATCGAGTTTCGATAAAACGAGGGCTGAATGTAGGCGAAGCAGAGTTCGACGATCAGCTCCCCAGGAAAGATGAGCAAGGGTTTTAAGAAGGTTTAGCTGGTTGTGACAAGTTGCCTTCAGAGAGGTTATGTGAGGTTTCCAGGATAACCGACGGTCAAAGAGAAGGCCTAGAAACCTGACTGTATCACGTTCGGGGATACGGGAGCCATAGAGATACAAAGGATGATCGGAGATAACAGAGCGTCTTGTGAAAGTAAGTTGGTGAGTTTTGGTACTTGAAAATTTAAACCCATGCGTGGTGGCCCAAGTGGAAACACGGTCGACCGCATGCTGGAGAGAAACTGCAATAAGATGACAGTCGCGCCTGCACAAGCAATAGCGAAGTCATCAACATAGAGTGATGACCAAATATTGGGTGGAAGAACAGAGGCCAAATCATTTATAGCAAGGAGAAAAAGTGTTGTGCTTAGAACACATCCCTGAGGGACACCTTCAGCTTGGACGAAGTCCGGGGAAAGAACATTATTGACTCGAACACGGAAATGTCTGTCAGTTAAAAAGTTCTTAAGGAAGGATGGTAGATTGCCTCGGAGGCCTAAGGAATGGGCTTGGGCCAAAATATTATACCTCCAAGTTGTGTCATATGCCTTCTCAAGGTCAAAAAATATGGCAATAACATGGCTACAGAAGGAGGTGGTGATGATGGGCGTGCGGCAGGGTGGGACTGGGTCTTTTACCTTTGGACACACGAGTGAAGGCAGTGTATGTGAAGCAGCGGTACTTGAGGGTGGGAGGGGAGAGGGGTAGAAGGGTGGGAGAGGTCATGGAGGATGTGCGAAAATGGTGGAAGGGGAAGGTGCTACTGGTGTGTGAAGATGTGGTGCGTAATTTGTTGGCAGTACGGGATGCAAAAAAAGTAAGGGTAAGTAGGCTTGGGAGGACAGGTAGGCAGGGTAAAGTGATACAGGGAGTAGCAACATACCCGATGTATGATTGGAGGGGCATTTGGGAAGACTTTCGGAAGATCAGATTAAAGCCAAGGGTTCGTGAAGTGGTTTATAGATTCTTTATGGGAATTCTAGCTACAAGGTCAGCGCTATATAGAATGGGTTATGTAGGTGCGGGCACTTGCTTCCTTCCTGCCCTGCAGTGCTGTATAGTCCTTGTGGCTTAGCGCTTCTTTTTGATTATAATAATAATAATCGAACACAGTTCCTCACAAGAGGTTACTGCAAAAGCTAGAGGATCAGGCACACATAACAGGAAAGGCACTGCAATGGATAAGAGAATACCTGACAGGGAGGCAACAACGAGTCATGGTACGTGATGAGTGTGTGAAAGTGGGCGCCTGTGACAAGCGGGGTTCCACAGGGGTCAGTCCTAGGACCTGTGCTGTTCTTGGTATATGTGAATGACATAACGGAAGGGATAGACTCAAAAAGTTGTCCTTGTTTGCGGACGATGTGAAGTTAATGAGAAGAATCAAATCGGATGAGGATCAGGCAGGACTACAAAGAGACCTGGAGAGGCTACAAGCCTGGTTCCAGCAACTGGCTCCTTGAGTTTAACCCCGCCAAATGCAAAGTCATGAAGATTGGGAAGGGCAAAGAAGACCGCAGACACAAATAGTTTAGATGCCAAAGTCTGCAAACCTCACTCAAGGAAAAAGATCTGGGGGTGAGTATAACACCGAGCATATCTCCTGAGGCGCACATCAATCAGATAACTGCTGCAGCATACGGCGCCTGGCAAACCTACGGATAGCGTTCCGATACCTCAGTAAGGAGTCGTTCAAGACTCTGTATACCATTTACGTCAGGCCCATACTGGAGTATGCAGCACCAGTTTTGGAATCACACCTAGTCAAGCCACGTCAAGAAATTAGAGAAAGTGCAAAGGTTTGCAACAAGACTATCCCAGAGCTACGGGATTGTCCTACGAAGAAAGGTTAAGGGAAATCGGCCTGACGACCCTGGAGGCCAGGAGGGTCAGGGAGACATGATAACGACATATAAAAAAACTGCGCGGAATAGACGATGTGGACAAAGACGGGATGTTTCAGAGTTGGGACACAGACACAAGAGGTCACAATTGGAAGTTGAAGACTCAGATGAATCAAAGGGATGTTAGGAAGTATTTATTCAGTCATAGAGTAGTCAAGCCGTGGAATAGCCTAGAAAGTGAAGTAGTGGAGGCGGGAACCATACATAGTTTTAAGGCGAGGTATGATAAAGCTCATGGAGCAGGGAGAGAGAGGACCTAGTAGCAATCAGTGAGGAGTTGGGGTCAGGAGCTATGACTCGACCCCTGCAACCACAAATAGGTGAGCACACACACACACACACACACACATCAGGAATCATTCAGGACCCTGTACACCGTGTACGTTAGGCCCATATTGGAGTATGCGGCACCAGTTTGGAACCCACACCTAGCCAAGCACGTGAAGAAACTAGAGAAAGTGCAAAGGTTTGCAACAAAAACTATCCCAGAGCTAAGAGGTATGCCTACAGGGAGGTTAAGGGAAAATCAACTGACACACTGGAGGAAGGGAGGGGGGGGGGGAATGATAACAATAAAAAATACTGAGGGGAATTAAAAGGGGGACAAGACAGGAGTTCCAGAGATTGGACACAGTAAAAAGGGGGACCATTTGGGAAAGGAAGACACAAAAAAATACGGATGTTGGGAAAGTATTTCTTCAGCCACAAGTGTCAGTAAGTGGAATAGTTTGGGAAGCGATGAGTGGGGCAGGTCCAACATAGCTTTAAGCACGGGTATGATAAAGCTCAGGTCGGGGAGAGTGCCCTGTGCGATCATGAAGAGGGGGGGCCCGGGAGCCGGACTCGACCCCCGAAAACCTCAATAGGTTGGTCCACACACACACACACACAACCACTCACTCACTCACTCACTCACTCACCACTCACTCACTACAGACATTGTCATCTAGCGTAAATAAGTACCTGGGGTAGTGACATTTTTGGGGTACTTCTGGGGGGGGGTAGTATATATAGAAAAGGGCTGGCTTTAGTATGGCTGGGGGGAAAGATCCGCTTAGAATGAAAATGTAGATTGAAATACTAAAAATTTATGGATAAAACATCCCATTTTTGGCTATCCCTTTGTGGTTTTCCTTCGTTAGTAATCCAGTGGTCGGTGTTTGGTGTGGAATTTTCGTTCATTTCAAGGAAGACATCACCTTTCTCCCGTCGGGGGCACGTTTATGTTGTGTACAATTGTGGAATCTAAAGTAATCTATAAAGAAGGTCACAGAGAAATTTCCCCCATTATTTCAGTTGAAGTGGGCAGGGAAAATTCATCGCTGTCATACTGCTATCCTTATAGCAAGCCATCGGTGCCTATGGTGGCAGAGGGGTTTTGGGAGGTTCTCTCTTTTCCCCAGTGCCATGAACCTTGTTGGGCTCCCCGTTCCCTTAAAGTTGTCAAAATAAAAAGTAGAAAAAGAGCAAGGGTGGCCCCGGGCTAGGGTGCTGAAAAAAATGAAGACGCCACTTGAGCCAGCCATGGGGGGTCGTTGCTTTTGGAAAAAAAAATGACGTAACCCATCGGAAAGGGGTTATATCCCCGTTTTCCATGGGAAGAAAGAAAATTTGGGGGGAAATGGTCATCTATGGGAAGGCGGAATTCTCTCATTGGACGCTGCAGATCAATAATTTTGTAAAATGGTTGACGGTTTTTTTCTAGATGGGAGGGAAGTAGGGGATGTAAAAGATGGGATTTCCGTTTAACATCTTTATAATGCATGGGCGGTATTTTGCTCCTGAGAAATGGGAGGATTCATGTTCGCTCCCAAAGGGAAAGGGGGGTGAAATCCCGTTTATTTGGGCGGTCCCTCTCTGGATCAAGGGCCCTTGCCTTGGTGGGCAAGAACCCTTTACTGGCATCAAGGGCCCTTTCCTTGGTGGAGCAAGAACCCTTCACTGGCATCAAGGCACTTGCCTTGGTGGAGCAAGAACCTTTCACTGGCATCAAGGCACTTGCCTTGGTGGAGCAAGAACCCTTCACTGGCATCAAGGCACTTGCATTAATGGTTTCAAGAGCCCCCTCACTGGCATCAAGGCACTTGCCTTGGTGTATCAAGAGCCCCTCACTGTCACGTCATTTGCCTTGATGGATCAAGTCCTTCACTGGCATCAAGACACTTGGTAGATTAAGAACCCCTCATTGGCATCAAGGCACTTGTCTTGGTTGACCAAGAGCCCCTCCTTGACATCAAGGTACTTGTCTTGGTGGATCAAGAGCCCCTCTGGCATCAAGGCACTTTCCTTGGTGGAGCAAGAACCCTTCGCTGGCATTAAGAACACTTGCCTTGATGAATCAAGAGCCACTCGTTGGTATCAAGGCACTTACCCTGGTGGATTAAGAACCCCACTGACATCAAGACACTTGCCTCGATGGATCAAGAGCCCCTCACCGCACTAAGGCACTTGCCCCTGGTGGATCAAGAAACCCTCACTGGCGTCAATTCACTTGCCCTGGTGGATCAGAACCTCTGGCATAAGGCACTTGCCTTGATGGATCAAGAGCCCCTCGCTGGCATCAAGGCACTTGGTGGATAAAATCTCACTGGCATCAAGACACTTGCCTTGATAAAATCAAAAAACCCCTCACTGGCACCAATACACTTCCCCTGGTGGATAAAACCATAGACAGGAGTTTATCTGGAGAGAGTTCCGGGGGTCAACGCCTCCGCGGCCCGGTCTGTGACCAGGCCTCCTTAGGTCAGTGTCCCAGGATGCGACCCACACCAGTCGACTAACACCCAGGTACCCATTTTACTGATGGGGAACATAGACAACAGGTGGAAAGAAACACGTCCAATGTTTCTACTCTGGCTGGGAATCGAACCCAGGCCCTCACCGTGTGAAGCGAGTGTTAACCACCAGGCCACCAGAGCCCTAAAGTCAACATGTGAAAGCATTCTGTGCTTCTGCTCCGATATATTTTATTGTAGTAATTATGCATACTGTATGTTACGTAATTGTAAGTGAATGAAGTACCGTCGTACATTTCAAGGAAAGTTTTTTTTTTTTTTTTTTTTTTTGTCTGTCGAAATTACTTTTTAACAGATAATTGATAAGAGATGAGAGGGTGAAATGACCCACATCCCAAGCTATTAATTGTGGGATGGTACAAGTGGATGGTACAAGTGGATGGTACAAGTGGATGGTACTAGTGGATGGTACAAGTGGATGGTACAAGTGGATGGTACAAGTGGATGGTACTAGTGGATGGTACAAGTGGATGGTACAAGTGGATGGTACTAGTGGATGGTACAAGTGGATGGTACAAGTGGATGGTACAAGCGGATGGTACAAGCGGATGGTACTAGTGGATGGTACTAGTGGATGGTACAAGCGGATGGTGCAAGCGGATGGTACAAGTGGATGGTACAAGCGGATGGTACAAGCGGATGGTACAAGCGGATGGTACAAGTGGATGATACAAGCGGATGGTACAAGTGGATGGTACAAGCGGATGGTACAAGTGGATGGTACAAGCAGATGGTACAAGCGGATGATACAAGCAGATGGTACAAGTTTGGATGGTACAAGCAGATGGTACAACGGATATACAGCGGATGGGTTTTTAAAAAAAAAAAAACATTTTAAGTGGA
>NW_026509296.1:0-14325 GCF_026875155.1 Cherax quadricarinatus
AGAAACCCCTTGAATCCAAAATTTTTTGGCGTCAGAGAAATTTTGCAACCCTTCGTTGATTCCAACGGTCTGTATTAGCTGAGGGGACGGCCAGGGGACTCCCCACGCTATATTCACTCCCAGGCAGCCCCCACAGACGCTATTACACTGCTTTGTACAGACCTTCTCAACGTCTATTTTTAAAAATGAAAACGCGGGGGTCAATTGCCAGGAAATGCCCAGCAAGTCACATGTGGCAGTGTGTCCCAAACGCTGACCTTCTAAAGGGTGTTAAAAATATTTAAACAAAACAACTTTTGCTAAATAATGATCAATTGTAAGACCCCGGATTACAGCACTCATATGCTGCAGTGTGGGGGGCTGCCCACAAGCACCAAACCGCCCCTCACCCTGTACCCCTCTTTGACCCCCCAGGACACCGGAATTTCGAGTCTGAATACGGCCCCATGCCTGCCCTCAGACAAGGGGGTTGAGACCTCACCGGGGGAGCAGTCAACAGACCCCATCAGTCGGCAGCAACCCCAAACCCCTACTGAACAGCGACAGTCACCAACGAGCTCAGCTACCGGGAATTCAGTCCCCAGATTTTTCCAAAGTCCTTGCTTTTGTGGTATAAAAACCTGATGTTGCGATAAGGATACGGAAAACAATAATTTCCCTGAAAAACAACTTGGCAACACAATAAGAGAAAGTGTACCAAAACAAGATTGTCACAATTTGTGAAAGCAAGTGAAAGGCTGCTGAACAAGGTGGTGGGGTAGGGGTGGTGTCCTTTTTTGCAGTTAGACGAAAAAAATACTTTGTTGAAAATTTTACAGTGGCATCAGAAAAGGGCAATGGTGCTTATGTTAGAAAAAGTAAAGAGGTAATATAAGGGTGGGCTGAGTGTGATGATTTAAACCCCAATTGACATTATTGTTGAATACAATACGTTGTAAATGTAAATGCACAATTTTTGGGAGTGGTGTTGGTGATGCAGTTATAGTGATGGTGTAATGTTAGTGGGAGGGAATGTGAGTGGGGGTGCCCCTATCATACATTCACACATGAACATCGTGTCTGGAAAAAACAAAGACTCCCACGGGCCTTAAACAAATGCACTTAAAAACTAAAATGATCCAGGCCCCTTTTAATGGATAAAAACCGTAAAAAACATTCTATATTAAGCTGGAATATTGTATCACTTAGAAAAAGATTTCCCTGCCCTTCATCAAAAGTAACCACTGAACCCATTGATGTTGTGTGTCTAAAAAGACTCAAGTCCCTAAAAAAACCCACCCCTAAATTCCCATCATTTGTAGCATATAACCCAAATTACTAACTCTTGTGTTCTATAATTAAAAAATCATTTCCCCAATCATTTTCTTGCAATAAGAAAACAGGGGGCTACATAACGGTTTAGGTTTTAAAATAGGAACTCTGCTTCAACATTTTTAAATTGTATCCCTGATAATTTAATTATTGGAGCCCCACTTGGCTCAGTCTAAACCTTCTCTTATTATTGGCGTTATAAGCGAGACAAAAAAGCATCGGAAACTCTTAGTTTGGTAATCGAAAGGGGAATAAATGTTGTCACTTTTAAACAGTCATGATAATTGCAAATTTGTAGGGACCTTGAACCCCACAAAATTTGGGGGGCGTCCTTGATTTTGCGGGGCTTCAACATTACTTCTGCCGCTGTGAGTCTTTTTTCCCCATTGTAACAGATTAGCGCTGACTTTTCCCAAAAGGAGACCTCACTAGATTTTGGAATACTACCCTCCTGGTAGGAATTCAAGCAAACTTTTTTAAATGTTCCCCCGATCAGATGGTATTTTGTTGACATGAAAATATGGTATAATTCCTATAAATGTTCCCTGTTGAAACTTTCAACAATATTGTGAGCAGTATTAGACTACTTGGAGCCGCCACTGAAACCTTTTGGTCTCTAAACCCAAAAAAATTCCAAATAATCATCCTTCCAAAACCATCTTATTACTATATCTAAACTTCTCATTGAAACGACTGCTCGCAGACTGGCCTAGTATAGACAACATCGAACCCCTGAAATGCTGAGCCTCTTCCAAACCCCCTTGCTGCTGCCAGAGTGTATGACAGAATGCGGAAAACAGACTGGGAAAATTTTGTCAAGGGGTCTTAATGCTCCCCCCCACTTAGCCGGGCGAATGAGTTAGTCAGTGTTTGGGGCCTCACATCTAGCTATGACAATTTTCCCCAGTCCACACAGGCAAAATTTAAAATGACAAAAACCGGGGAACTTTTTTGCTTTACTAAAAAAGGAGGACTGCAACTTTCCTTTCACAAATTTTAAATTTAAAAGCAGCACAAAACAAAGGGGCAATCCACGTCGCCCGGGTGGGGATGGATTTATTAAACATACTCAGATTGCTGTGTCGAGTACAAGGTAATCCATTACTTGAATTATATAAACATAGCATGTAACTGGGGAGCTCCATCAAATTTTGGACCAACACCTCATCTTTAAATTTCCCTAAGCCAATAAACAAAATGCATTTCCCCCAATATCTCTTCTACCCGCTTGTGAAAAACATTGAGAGAATGATTCTTAATCGTCTCATGATAGAACAAACAATTCTTGTTCCCCGGTTGCAGGGGTTTCTGCATGGAAGGGTGTGCATCATTGCAAACCCCACCTTTCAACCTGCACATGAATCTCATACACACTTTCCTTTGCCCTTTAAAATCCGTTTTGATGACCAACCGACATGAATCATTAGTGAATTTTGCCAGAATGGGTTGGGGGGTGGCTTCTCCGCTGTTTAAAAGGGCTACCTGCCAACAAAAAAGTCGTCGTGTTGTTTCGGGGAAATAAAAGTGTAACAAAAGGTTTTAAAATTGGGAAAACCCCCACGGGAGGTGTGTCAGCCCCCACTTTTAAAAATTTCTGATTAAATCCCTTAAAATGCCATGCTTAGTCACCCCCTCATTAATGTTTGTTTTTGTGAGAATAATGATTCACACCCTCGGATTCCCCAACACCCAAAACATTTTTTAGTTGAATAGCGTCGTGTCACGACCGGGGGTTAAAATTTCTAGGCTTTAGGTTCCACATTTGGGCCTGTTGTAACGAGATTTTGTCGCCAATAAAAAGAAAGACGAGACACTTAGAGTTGTGGCTGGTTCCCCCATGTATGGTGCTAATGTTAAAATTGAAAATGATGTATTTGTTTTAAATTAGATGATTTTGTTATCTGGCCACTACTTGCCTTTGTGCTAGGGAAAAATTTGGAGTGCTGGAAAAACTGCAGAACGAAGCAATGAGGATTTTTTTTAGGTGCCTCGTACCCCCAAAAATTTTTAAATATGCAAAAAGAACTTGATTTTCCCAAGCTCAAGATCGTGTTACGAAAAAATATCCAAAGGGGGGTTTTAATATGCCGGGCAAGCCCATTCAAACCCTGCCAGAAGCCTCCAAACTTTCCTCAGCACTGGCAACACTCCCCGATGGTTTAAAAAAACGGGAACGACCCCGCATGAATCAGAAACATGGTCTATTCAAGTAAGGAAACATTCCAAACTATAATTTCCTTTCCCCCCCAAAAACTTCTTAAATCAAAACCCCAAAACTTCCCCTTAAACCAAAATGATGTTAAGCTGTATTGATAACTTATCACACAGCACACCCCTTCGCAAATTATTTACGTTGATGGTTCTGTTCACCAATCCATGGTGCAGCGGTAGTGCTGCTGTTTCACAGGTGATGGCCTTTTAAAAGAAATTGGAGCACGCACAATAATTGGGCCTTACCCTTTCGACAGAACTTTTTCCCAACTCTTGCATTGAAATGCATTAGTATCAAGTTTGACAGTTTAATTGTAACTATTTCTGTTTTTAAAAAATGCCTCAACTCATTAAGCAAAATTGTGGCATGCTTTTGTCAAACCAGACACGGGATGGTAAGATTGTGGACAGGGGAGTAAGGCACAAGCTGGGGGATTCCATTCCTTTGATTTTCAGATCCCATGTTTTAAACTGATAAATTGCTAAGCTGATACTTCAAGGGGGAGTGATTACATCTTGGCTTGTGGGTAGTATTTTGAGGAAAATAAACGAAAAGAATTTCAAATAATTTTATTGACTAAGACCGGGAAAGATTGACACCACAGCCCATCTATCATAAACATATGCAGGGGGGGCCAAATTCTAGGGTGCATCCAAAAAAATAAGCAGATTCTTGGTTCAAAAACCCCCGGTCCGGCGATTTACAAGTATCTATGCGGGTTAAATCACCCCACCAAATGTAAGCCCAAAAACGAAAGTAAACTTTCCCAGATGGACTATTGCCCACACCGGCGTCATTATGTAATGGATGCAAAAAAAATTTAATAAATTTAGAGAAACTCACTCAAAATGTTCAAAAAATGGCAAAGCATTTCATCCCAGGGGTATTTACAGATCATTTGGACAAATACCCTGATTTTTGCTACTGTAAAAAAGAAATTACCACGTGTGTGTGTGTGTGTGGTGTGGTGTGTGTGTGTTGTGTGGTGTGGGGTGTGTGTGGTGTGGTGTTTTCCTGTGTGTGTTTTGTGTGTTTTTTGTGTGGTGTGGTGGTGTGGTGGTTTTTTGTGTTTGTGGTTTTGTGTGTTGTGTGTATCCCCAAAGTTGGGTTGCGGGGGCGAGTCCAAGCTCCTGTGTGCTTGTATTACTAAGGGGTTGCAGGGGTCAATACTACTCCTGGCCCCGTTTGTGTGTGTGGGTGTGTGTGTGTTTTGGTGTGTGTTTTCTCAAAAATAAAATTTTTTTCCCCAAAAATAACTCTTTACAGTTGTGAGGGGGGGGAAGTGTGATTGCTCAGTACCAAAAAATTTTTTAAATTTTGTCCTGTATAAACTTAAAACCTTTCAAACAGGATTATTCCCTTTGTAACTTGTATTTTATATTTGTAACTGCACTATCAAAACTTTGGGGGCCCACCCCCTGGACCCATTACAATCGAAATCTGTAAATCCTTTGAACTTTCTGATTGGCCCCGACCTACTGAGTTCATTCCTTTAAAAAATTGTGATTCATTACCTTTGAATTGTGAGGTCATCACCTCTGTAACTTTCCCAAACTTAAAAACTTTGGAGCCAGTCCCTGACCAAATTATGTACCTCGTAATTTTGACTACCGCCCACAGATGGGTATGGGTCAAATAAACAATTAAATAATTAAAAACAAACACGGGTTTTTTAAAAAACTTTGACCATGTTTTTTTGACCTCTAAAACTTTTTTAAACCCCAAACCCCTGTTATTAAACACCTGAACCTGTTTTTTAAAAAATCTAACAATTTTTTTTAAAACATTTTGAGCATCTTTATTAAACACTGTTAAAGTTCCACAATTATGGGGAAACCTGAGGTTTTTTAATTTTTGGTTAATCTGGGGAACAAAAATTTTTCCGGGTGTTCACGGGGCACATGATTATAGTTGGGGGAAAATGTTTTCAAATGAAAAAGAAACCTTTTTATACATTAAAGGGAAAATAAAACAAATCACCTTCCCCAAAAAGAAATTTTTGTGTCGTTCCATAAGGGAAACTTTTGTGTCTGAAAAAACCCAGAAGATTTTCCCGGGGTGGAATTCATCGGGAAAACAACTTCCACCAAAACTTTTTCATCCGAAACTTTTATGGGGGTAAAACCACACCCAAATTTCCGGGGTGTGAGTTTTGCTTCAAAAACGTGAGATTATTTTCGGTGAGGGTTCTCAAAAAATAGCCAATATTAAAAACGATTTAGGAAGAAATTTGTCAAAAATTATACTTTTTTATACTTAAAAAATTAAATATATTTAAAATATCACATGTAAATATAAAGCAGAACGGTACAAATTAAAACTTTCTTGGTAAAGAAAGAATCAGATACTGTTATCTGAGGAAAAAATACCTACCTGCAGCTCGTCGACTGCTACGCTTGTTTTTTACATTTTTTAAAATTGTTATTTGCGCTTATCTAGATTTTTTTTGGAAAAACAAGGTTAACTTTACTAACGAATTAAAATTCCAGGTATTTTTTGCGATCTTTTAAAAAAGGGACTGAAACACGTTAGAACAGTATGACTATCAGAAGAATTTAATTTAAGGGGACACGTTTACAAATTAGGATAGCACCCCCGCGTTTCACTACTCCTTCCCATCCCGTGCGTGGTATTTAAAAAAGGTACAAAAAAGGGCCAGGACTGGGGGCCCCAAAAATTCTGACAGCTGAACAAGGACAAAGGTAATGAATTCCCCAAATTACAAAAATAAAGAAAAAAGAATAAAATTTACTTATGTTTTTCGTGGGTTTCCGCATGAACAAAATTTTAAATTTTAAGACAATTCACACATCCACACCCCCTCACACTGTAATGAGTTTGCAGTGCAAATATTAATTGTTGGGGCACACACACACACACACACACCCAAATAGGTGGTCCCCCACACACGAGCTACATACACACCGAGACAGCACTCATGCATTTTGGACAAAAAACACACACAAACAAGCACCAACACACACACAAAACCACAAAACACACACAAACACCCAAAACACACACACACACACACACACACACACACACACAAACAAAAAACACACAACACCCCAAAACCACACACCAAAAACCCCACAACCATGTAATGTTTTTTTTACGAGTGCAATAAGTATTTTTCCGAAGGTCTGTAATATACCATGGGATAAAATATTTTTTACATTCTTGAACTTTCTGGTTTCCCCTGAATTCATTAATTTCTTCCACCCATACATAATGAAGCAGGGTGAGAATTTCGCTTTTACTCTGGTGGGGGGATTTAACCCCCAAGAAACTTTTAACCCAACCCGGAGCGGGGTTTGACATCCCAAAATCGTTATTTTGTTTGGGTGCATCATGACTGTGGGTCCCTTTCATGATAAATGATGATAGTGGACGACTTTTTTCAATCTCCCCAATCTTAAGCAATAAAATTCAGTTGAAGTTCTTTTCGTATTATTGTTCTCAAACTGCTATCTGACAAGCCAAATTGTAATCTAACCCACTCTTTGAAAGCAACAGTTAGCCAGTTTTTTAGTTCTTCATACATTAAACCAATTTTAGATTTTGGAATCCAACCATGTGATCTGAATAGACTGTCCACAATCCTACCATGCTGTGCCGGGTTTGACACAAAGATAACAATTTTTTTCTTAATGAGTTGAGAGCATTTATTTATACAGAGAATCTTACAATTAAAGTGCAACCTTAATCTGGACGCATTTGAGGCAAGGGGAAAAGACAAAAGTTCTGTTTGAAAAGGAAAGGCCCCCGTTTTTGTGGGTGCTCCAATTTTTTTTTGAGCCATCACTCTGACGACAACGAAGCATACCAGCTGCACCCGTGGGTTGGTGAACAAACCATTCCCAATATAATTTTGGGGGAGTGGCTGTATGACAAGTTATCAATAAGCTTAAGGCACATGTTTGGCTTCAAGGCGAAGTTTGGTTGTGACTGAAGAAGTATTTTTGGGGGAAAAGGAGGAATGGTAGTTTGGAATGGGGGGAATATCCCAGGGGAGGGGAGGTGCCGCCGTTGCCCACTTAACAAGATCAATCTGGGTTTAGTGGATGACGGGCCCAATTTTTTTAGATTCATCGGAGGGGGTTTTTCACAGTGTGAGGAAAAAGGGGGAGGGGCTTTTGTCCCTGGATTTGAATGGGCCTCCCTGAACATATTAGCACCAGTTAGGGTTTTTTCTTTCAGTAACACGATTTTCCCATGCTTTGGGAAAATCCACTCTTCCGCATATTAAAATTTTGGCATTTCGAGAGCGTCCTAGAAGATCCCCATTGCTTTGCCCCAGTTTTTCCAACCCCCCCATCAAGATTCCACAGCCAAGTGCAAGTAGTGACGCAGCTTTAATCAACCAATCTTAATTTAAGCAACAAAACTTTTTCACACTTTTCCAGTCTTTTAATTTTTCTCCTCTCTCTCAACCTGTCTTCTTTTCTTCTTCTTACTCCTGGCATGAAACATTCATATTACCGAAAATTTTATCAGAGGTTCCCCCTCAAGTTAAATACAAATGGAAATGAGTACACACAAAGAGCTAAATAACAGTGAATTTTACCCTTTACACCGTTTGGAGCTGCATAGCCCCAGGGTTTTTGCGCTTCCCGTGCAAAAATTTTCTGTGGTTGACTACTTACGTGAATTTAATTGTCAGTTTTTTTTGTCCAGAACAACTGATTAATATTTCATCTTTTTATGTATGTTAATTAATTGCAAAGTATATATAACTTGCTGTAGTAGGATATTAAAATTTGTTTAAATGATGAAAAGAGTTTTTATGGTAATATTAAGTTACTCATAACCCAAATTAAAATGACAAAATTTTTGCCCTGACTGTAAAATTTTTTTGAAGGGGTAATTTTTGTTTTTTTTTATTTTTGCTAAAGTTGTTTTCTAAAAAAATAACATATCTGGGTATGAGACACAAAATTCGAACAATGTTTAGTGGAGCACGTTTAGTGGGGACGTTTTTGTTAAGGATTAAGTTTTCCCATTAGACCCAAAAACAGACAGAAAAAATTAGTGTGAACAGTCTTTTCTTGCGCTATACCACCTAAGTAAAAATTGTCCCTTTTTTATTATTATGCTGATTTCACGAATTTTAAAAACTTCAACAAAAAAGGTCAATCTGTCCAACACACTCAATAGGGCCACACTACACTCACCAGGTCCACATACACTCCCAGGTCCACATACACTCACCAGGGCCACACTACTTTTACCAGGTCCACACTACACTCACAGGTCCCCACTAAACCCCACCAGGGCCACACTACACTCTCACCAGGTCCACATTCCCCTCCCACCAGGTCCACACTCCTCTACCAGGTCCACACTACACTCTACCCCGGGCCACACGCACTCTCACCAGGGCCCATACCTCTCACCCGGGCCCCAAATACACCTCACCAGTCCAACAAAAATCTCACCGGGCCCCCTACAATCCACCAGGTCCAGACTACACTCACCAGGTCCACACTACCTCTCACAGGTCCCCACTACACCCTCAACCCGGGCCACACTACACTCTCACCAGGTCCACACACCTCTCACCAGGTCCACACTGCACTCCACGAGGCCACACACCCCTACCAGGGCCACACTACACTCTCACCAGGTCCAGACTACACCCTCACCAGGGCCAACACAGTCTCACCAGTCCAAACTACCTCCACCAGATCCAGACACTCTTCACCAGTCCCCGACTACACTCTCACCAATCCACACTACACTTTCACCAGGTCCACACTACAAAATCACCAGGCCACACTACCTCTCACTAGGCCAGACTACACTCTCACCAGGTCCAGAAACACTCTCACCCGGTCCGACTACACTTTTACCAGGGCCACATACACTCCCCAGGGCCAAACTACATCCAACCCGGTCCACAACACCCACCAGGGCCAGGCACACCCACCAGGTCCCCACTACATCTCACCAGGTTCAACTTTAAAAACCCTTTACCAGGGCCAGACTACACTCTCAAAAGGTCCCACTAAAAACTCACCAGGGCCACACTACACCTCACGAGGTTCACACTACAAACCCCCCCCAGGGCCACACTACACTATCACCCGGGACCCATACACCACCAGTCCCTTTTTACACTTTACCAGGTCAAACCACACTCTCACCCGGGCGACACTACACTATCACCAATCCACACTACACTCACCGGGCACACTACACCCTCACCCGGGCCAGACACACTCTCACCAGGCCACACTACACTTCACCAATCCAAAACTCACCCGGTCCACACTAAACCCCCCCGGTCCAGATAACTCTACCAGGGCCACCTACACTATCACCAGGTCCACACTACACTACACGGGGTTTACAACACCCCACCAGGTCCCCACTACACATCACCAGGGCCCACACAAAACATCACCCCGGTCCCCACATACATCACCAGGTCCAACTACACTACACCGATCCACACTACCCTATCCCCAGGTGCACATTCATTCTCACCAGGGGCCCCACTACCTTCACCCTCACATACACTTTTCCCAGGTCCAACTACTTCTCAACAGGTCCAAACTACACTATCATCTGGTCCCACTATACTCTCACCAGGTCTAGACTACACTCTCCCAGGTCCTCACTACACTATCACCAGATCCCCCCTAACTCACGGGGCGAGACTACATCTACCGGGGCCAACACACTCTCACCAGGTCCAACCACTCTCACCCGGTGACTAACCCTCCCAGGGCCAGCTACACCTTTACCAGATCCACATTACACAAACACAGTCCAACTAATCTCACCCGGGGCCCCGACTACACTTTCACTAGGGCCAGATACACTCTCACCAGGTCCCAAACACTATCGCGAGGGTTTACACTACTCCACCAGGCCAACTCACTTTCACTAGGTCCAGATACACTCCCACCAGGTCCACACTACACTCCACCAGGTCCACACTACACTATCACTAGTTCACATACAATCTCCCAGTTCAGACTCACTCTCCCAGGGCCACACTCACTATCACTGGTTCACACACATCTACCAGGGTTTAGACTACCCTCTCCCATCCAAAACTAATCACCAGTTACACTCACTCCCTAGCTCACACTACCTCTCACCAGGTCCACACTTTCACTCACCAGGGGCCGACTACATTTTACCCGGGCCACACTACACTCTCCAGGTCCACATAGAGGCTTTTTATTTCTTAAGGTCTGATGAACCCCTTTCCCTTAGGGTTTGATCCCTTTAAGTCTTTTTAGGAATTTGAGCCCACATACAGGTCAGCAGCCTCAGCAACTTTCCCCAGCCTTAATCAGGTTACGTTCCTGATGAATGTTTCGTTCTGGTGGGGAAAGTGGGCAGGGAAATGGGCAGCAACCCTGAATCTCTAAAATTCATAACTGTATCAATTCCTGAACTCTCACCAAAAATCGAACAAACGAAAAAGTGTTACCTGTACTGCTGAAAATTCTGGCCCGGGTGTAAGGTTTTGGGATACCGAAATCTTTCCTGTAAAAATTTGTGGTTTTTTGATATCTTTAAGGGTCACCTTTTCCTTTAGTAGGTTATAATTACATTATATCCGCACAAGTTTCATGAATTCCCAAAACGTACCAGAAAAATACCCTTCTTAATCTGTACCCCGGTGTCACTGGCCCTTCACAGAGGGAGCGATTTTAAACCCGATAATGAGAATTATGTCTTTTCCCCTTGAAGGAGGTAAATTAGGGGTTTTTAAAATGTGCACTACTGCACGTTGTTCCCCTTATCCTTCATCCCAAATTTCGTTGTGAGAAAATTAACTTTTTATTCTCTAATTCAAGGCGAGCTTGTTCGAGCTCGCGATCCTTTTCTCTCTCCCTTAACTCATATTCTCTGTCCTTTGCTCTTTCCTCAAGTTCCCTTAATTTAACTTTTTCCTCACGTACTCTATTTCTTTCTTCACGATCAAGTCTATCACGCTCCTTTTAGTCTTCTCTTTCTCTTTCTATTCTCTCTCTTTCAAGTCTTTCCTGGATTTTAGCACTAGTGAAAGATTCTAAATTTTTCCCTGTTATTCCTAACTTACTTCCAGTATTCATCCAAAACTGGTATTCGTCCATACTTGCAAGAAAAACTTAAACCATCAGGGGAAATGAAACTGGTATTAAAGAAAACTGAGGGTTCAATTCCTACTCCACTCAAACTGTAAATAAACCAGAGGGCTCGATCCCTGCTTCAATTAAACAATATGTATTAATGAAAACGAAGGGTTCTATGCCGGCTAAGAGCAAACAGCAAGTAGAATGGGGTCCCTTGACCATCAAATCTTCTCACCAACAAATCAAGAGTGTCCTATGACAGTTCCCTTGATATAATAAAGAGCTCAATGAAACAAGTTGTCACTGGAAAATCTCGGGTCCCTAGAGTCTAATCCTCCAAAGTGTTTCAAGCTCACACACAATTAGGTGGCAGAATTAAATATTATATCCTGCCTGACTTCACTTACAATAAATTGAGACTATAACAATGACCAAATCTTTTAAATACCTGTACTGTAGTCCTACCATAGAGAATGATTACTCATGGCTGGTGGTAACCGTCTGTGGTATGCAGCGTTGAAGTTCGAATTGTAGATTCGAGATGGAGTTGAATCTTGATTCTGTAGAGTTGATCCTGGCAAGGTCGCCACTTGTGAAGGCTTACTCAGCCCTGTAACAAGGTCCACACTACACTCACCAGGTCCAGACTACATTCTTACCAGGTCCACACTACACTCTCTCCAGGTCCACACTACACTCTCACCAGGTCCAGACTACACTCACACCAGGTTCAATCTCCACTATCACCAGGTCCACATTACACTCTCACCAGGTCCTCACTACATTCTCACCAGGTCCACACTACACTCTTACCAAGTCCACACTACACTCTCACCAGGTCCACACTACACTCTCACCAGGTCCACACTACACCTCACCGGGTCCCACTAAAACTCCCCCAGGTCCACACTACACTCACCGGGTCCCCACACACTCACCGGGTCCACACACACCTCACCAGGTCCACACTACACTCTCA
Organism: Cherax quadricarinatus; assembly: GCF_026875155.1. Lineage (NCBI taxonomy): Eukaryota > Metazoa > Arthropoda > Malacostraca > Decapoda > Parastacidae > Cherax > Cherax quadricarinatus. The sequence continues at coordinate 12,581 of NW_026509296.1, forward strand.
CCAGGTCCACACTACATCACCGGGTCCACAACACTCCACCAGGTCCACACTACACTCTCACCAGGTCCCACTCACTCTCACCGGGTCCACACTACACTCCCCGGCCCACATACACTCTCACCAGGTCCACATACACTCTCACCAGGCCACACTACACTCTCTTCATTTTTTCGTTTGTTTTTAACTACTATTCCTTTTTGCTCGAAAAAATAACAAAAAAAAAAATGGGATTTATAAAAAAAATTTCTGTAAGTTTGATGAAATCCGCTTTTACAATTAGGATTCTCTCTATTCCTTGTAGGAATTCTCAACCAAATTCACCCATTTAGGAAAAAAAACACAGAAGACAAGTTTGTTATTAATCCCGTGCGGAGGATGGGACAAAGATAACATCCCCAACCCTGTTCTGCTCACAAAATTAAAAATTAAGAAAAATCATGATCTTTAATATTCTTTTGAAGATACGTCCATAGTGTTGTTTTGTAACCTTCCCTCAACCCCCCCCAGACTGAAGAATAGGTTTTGAATGAAGTTAAAATTCTTCTGATCCTCTGTACAATGATAAAAATGAAACCCTTGATATATAAAAGAATAAAAAAAGGGTTTTAAGAACTTTGCAACTCTGAGTTCTTTATTGTTAAACTTTTCGCCATCCGTGGCTTATCAATAAAAATTCCCGGACAAGTTAATCCCAGAATTTGTATTGATAAAGCCACTGGATCGAAAGTCTACAATAAGATACCCAGATGTTCACATGTTTTCTTAAATTATTTGTCGGTATTGTATATCATTTTTTCACAAAAAGGTTTAGATGGTAGATAAAAAATCGCATAAATGATGGGATGATGTGTTTTTATGATGATGTGATTGTGGTGTGTATGTGTGAAGACATCATCCAAAAATGGTTCTGAAAAAAGACAAGTTAAAGTTGAGACATGAAACGTATGGGATCTTTAGTAAAAAGTTTCGCCACACAGGACTTCATCAGTCAAATACAAAGCAGGGAAGTAAAGGAGAGGATGATTTTAGGAATCAGTCCCACAGCCCGGGGTCGATTGTTCAGTCCTATTCTTGTAGGAAGTCAGCATAGGGCCAAAGAGGTTGCTTTTAATACTGCAGTACGTTAGAGCAACAGGAGGAGGCGGGGTCACAGTGGGGCCTGCCTAGTGTAAGTAATCCCTCCTAAGGGTTGGGTAAATGTTGAAGAATTCTCTGTATCAAAATCCCCTGATGTTGTTGTGTCTGCAGATTGATGAATGGTTTTTGAAAACCGACTTTGTTTGGACTGTAAGCCACTGTGTGCGAAACGTTTTTATAATATCCAATTCTTAACTTTCGTTTTCAAAAACCATTCATTTTATATGTATTTACGCAATATCAACCTCAATACATCATCACCAAACAATCACGCCACAACCCCCTTATCACCCTCAATCACATCACCATCACTCACTCATCACCCCCAAACTCACTCATAATCGCCAAAAACCATCAATTATGGACTTCCTTATACTACCATCTAAAAAATTTTTTGATATTTTTTTATAAATCATTTATATATCATTTTATATATCTTTATATTTTCATTTTTATCAAGGAACTGAAAACTTTTTTAAATTTTTTCCAAAAACCTTTTCTTCATCTGGGATTTTGACAAGGTTTGAACACTTGTCCAACCCTTTGGCGAAGACCTACTTTCCTAGGGATGGGCAACTGTGATCCCGCCTCTGTGCTTCCCCTGCAGT
>NW_026509297.1:0-12872 GCF_026875155.1 Cherax quadricarinatus
CGTGAGTTTTACTTTTACCCAATCCAATTTTTCGAACTCCCCGTGATAAAGGGTGACAGCGGTGTGGAGCGTGGTTTAGTTTTTAGGGGTAATTAAAACGTTAGAAGATGTTTGTGAAGCCGGCGGGGGTAAAAGGTGAAACCGTCTCCCCCACCACTACTCCCCTCACAACCTCCAACTGCAAGCCTGTTGCAGCCGTTTCAAGCTTCCGGCTTAGTTCGGTGCAAATTGCTTCAATCCCCGGGGGGTTGACCCGGATTTTGCAATTAAACCTCAGTAAGGACGTGGAAGTTAACGCCATCGCCTATCACCCAGCCGTTCCTGCATCCCCTGTCCCCCGTGCGGTATCGTTACACGTCTTCCAGTCACCCATTTCGTGGGGAAAGCCGTCGCCAACCCAGTTTCTAACCCAGCTGAGAGGGAAGAAAACCAGCGTGAAGTAACCCAAGTTCCTCTGAAGTATTGTCTATAGTTTTGTGCTCCCGTTGGTGCAAAGAGGGGGTTTTTTTCACCATTCTGGGGCATAGTGGCTTATCAAGCCCCTTTGTGGGTAAGGGGTGCGCACAGTGCGCCAGCGAGAGTCATCTCCCCCCAACCAAATCCTCCCTCCACACACCCCCCCAAACCCCCCCCCCCGCCACCCATCATTCCTGGGGTTTTTTTGCACCCTTTGTACGGGCCCCAAATATGTTTTGGCTCACTGTTGATCAAGGATGTAGCGGCACCAACGATAAACCCAATTATGGGGCCCCACCGAGAAAGCGCATTTTTTACGACGACAGTGTGGTTCGGCGTCATCACCGTGCGGACAACCTTCCCATCCCCATAATCACCCGACAAATACAGACTTCAGTGAAGTTTAAGGAATTTTTCTTGCATTTAAAGACATTTGCGTGTGTGAGACCTTTTTAAATTTTTTTGGTCTCTAAACCTTGTGTTTTCTGTAGACCAGTTTTTCTTTGACTCTTTTTTTAAAAAATTTTTCAGGTTTTTGCTCATTTATATTTTTATCTGTGTTTTTTTTTTTGCATCCGTCTGTAGTAAGATTTTTGTGTAGTTACCGTCAGTCACTCTGTGTGAAGTGATTCATTTTTTTTCGTGTTTCTTTCAGCATTGTATTTTTCCAGTAATTGTCATTGTATTTCAGCAGTGATTTACCCCAGTATACCAAATTATCCATTTTTTCATGTGGTCTTTTTTTCGGGCCAGCGTGTCTCATTCCTAAAATTTTTTTCGCAGACTGTGTCCTTATTTTTTTCCCACAAATTTTTGCGTAAAAGTCACAGCAAGATTTTTTTTTGTAACAAAAATTAATGAAGTTCCCTCCCACTGTAAGTTTGACATACCCGTTTTTTTCCTTTGTTTTTTTTAAATTCAAAAATTTTTATATTTTTTTGAAAAAAATCACTCTTGATGAAATTTTTTAAAATTATTTTTTAACAAAAAGTGTTTTCTTTACTTGTTTGGAAAAATTGTTTTGTCTAATTTACAATTAAAGATTTTTAAAGTGTTCAATCATTTTTTTTCTTCATTTTTTTTTTTTTATTTTTTTTAAACCTGATTTTTTCCCATTGACACTTTATTACTGCATTTGTTTTTTTTCTAACCTTTTTTTTGTTGAAACTTTTTCCCTGAAAGGTAAATTTTATTTTTTTTTGCACTTGTTCGCAGGGGAATTAATTTTCTTTTATTGATATTTTTATGAATTATTTTTTAAAATTTTGTTTATGCATTCTTAGAAAATATTTTAAAATTTCCCCATTAAAAATTTTTATTTTAATTTTTTTTTCAAATTTTTACTTTGATTTAAAATTTTTTTAAATTAATTTTCTTTATTGGGCAAGAGAAAAAGACAGCTCATTTTGCTTTTAATTCAGTCTCCGAAATTTTTTTCCCTTTATATTTCAATTTTAAATTTTTTTTTATTTTGGGCCCCAATAGTCCTTCAAAATTGATTTGCCCTTTCCTCTTGCGGGTGTATCTTAGACTTTTTTCATTACTTCTCCCAAAATTAGTTGCATCTCTTTTTTTTTTCATTCTAGATTTTTATATCTTTTTATTGTTCATTATTTTTGCTTTTTTTTGGTTCTCGTCTACTTTGAAATTATGTCCCCAAAAAATACCGCAAGTGATACTTTAGTGAATGTCATACTCAACCTCCAGGCAATGTTCCCCCTATCATCACCCCAAACATTTTCTTACCGACTGACGGGGCCCGGGCCCCCGGGACACCGAAAATACTATAGTTATATCGTGTTCCCCCCTTTGAGGGTTTTCCCTTTTTTTTTCCCTGTACATAGTCTTGAAAAGGAAGGGTTTTTCCCGCCCAAATTCTTTTCTCGGCTAGGGGCCCTCTTTTGAAAGGTTTCCTCCTTCAGGGGAAAAGCCCCTTATCAGATTGCTAAAAAAGCTCTTTATCGACCCCCCTGCTCCCTTGTTCACGTTTTTGATCTCCTTAAATATGCGAGACTTCGGAATCCTTACTAAGGGGTCACATATGAGGAACGATTGGGGTCTTTCCTTGTCCCAGAAAAAAAACAGCTGGATCCATTGTTGTTCTTAGGGAACTAGTAAATGCCAAAACCCCCAAATGATAATAAAACCCGTTGATGCATTTGCTGTTGGGAATTAGACAAAACTTTTTTCTTTCTTTTTCCCCAATTTCTGTCCATCATCAGCTTTCCTCCCTAAAAGAGGCTAAACCCTTTTACAAAATTTCGCTTCCCAAAAATAGCAGCTTTTGGAGCAATAAAAAGAACTAATGGCGCCTGCTTCCGTGTTGCTTATGAGGCTATCCTCCAAATGTGAGGGAGGGAAACCCAAATTCAGCCTTAAATCATGTCCCGTTCCTTGGCCCCCAGGGTACTTTCCCATGTATCAAAAGTAATGTCACACATATGCCTCGTTTTCACCACCTTTTGGGTTTGCGCCAACAGAGAAAAAATGTGGTCGCCCAACCACCCTCAGAGTCCCCAAAGAACCAGTGAAACGGGAGTGTTATACCCCCTCGAAGTATTCATAGTACTTTTCAGAAAACCATAGTCGGGGCCTTTTTTTAAAAAAACTGTTTTTCCCGGGGCCATTTTGCAATTAATGCCCCGTTAGTTTACCCAAAAGGGACTTTAAAAATGTGATGAGAAACCCAAATTTTTCCCTATTTATTTATCATAGAAAACATGGAAAGGGACACATCTGAGTGAAATTGCTCTTCTTAAACCTTCAGTACTCTAGGTTTTTTCCGTGGCCTTTCCCAACCGCAGAACCCGTGGGGGAAACAGAAATGGGGTTCTCAAATAACAAGAACCAGGCTCTTTTCTTAAAATTTCGGGGGAATTCGAGGCCCCTTTAAAACCCCGTCCCAGGGTGACAGTGGGTTTGGATAATAAAAAGGTACACCACCCCCCTTCCCCAATTTTCCTTTTGGAAAGCTTAAGCAGTTTTCGAGAATGACAATCCGGCGATATTTCCCTTCCCACATTTTCTCTGACATAGAGGTTTTTGGGGGGGATAAAGTAAAAAAGGGGTCTTTTCTTTTTGACATCCCCCTTTTTGTTTGCCAAAATTTTCCCAAATGAAACCCATAGGCCCAATGTGCAAGCATTTTTTCATAAATGCCCCCGTTCATTTTTTTCCATGGCCCCCTTTTGGTGCGAAAATTTCAATTTTAAATTGGGTTTCTAGTTTGTTTAAAGGTAAGCAGTTACGACATGTCCTTCTGTAAAAAACCCGACTCATGTGTCCCCCCCTTAGTGGGAGTCGCGGTTTAAACCCTGAAAGGGCCGAGGGTGGGACTTCCCTAACCTTTTCTACCCAAAGGGTGGGAAGACTTCACTGCCCCTTTCCCCTTTTTGTCGACCAATTTTTTTCCCTGGTGCCCTTCTACTGGGATTTGTTCCCAAATGCAGACTTACGCTTTGGGCCCCCCGGGACTCTTATCGAGGGCATGAAAAATTTGACGACTTGACCCTTTTCCATTTGGGGTTTTCCAGCTTGGATAAAAGAAATCTGTTATCTTTCTGGGGGGGTTTGTTTACTTTTTTAAGTCCTTACAACTAATGCATTCTCCAGTAGCGTACCCAAGCGGCCCAGGCACTGGTAATTTTTGTCACTCCCATCGTTTTTCCCAAAACCTATCCCTTTCAGACTTCCCAGGATGGGTCCGTTGCCCTCAAGTGCCCGGGACACTCGGTTTTGGGCCTTGAGTCCCAAAAAACCTATCCCTGAAATAACTGCTTTTTCGAGTAAAAAGTTTTCCCCCACGGGGGAAACCCCCCTTTGGGGCAAAAAACAAATTATTTGGGAAACTAGTAATCCCAAACCTTTTTTAAAGTCACATCCCGCTGCAGAAAGAGGTCCTGTTGGGGCCCTGGGTGCTCCCCTTGAGTTTTCCTGTAGTTTTTCCCTTTGTTTTCCCAGATGGTGATAACGCCCCAAAGTTGAAAAGGGGTTTCCCTTCCCAAAGAAAAAGGGGTCAATTTGGGGGGGAACCCACCCCTTCCCGTTGTAAGAGATAGAAAGACCCATTTTTTTCCCTGGCCAAACACTTCTGGCCCTCATTTGTTCCCCCTCAGAGCAAATACCAACCTTGTTGCCCCTTTTTTCATTTCCCTTTACTGTTCAGGTAGAGGATGATTGTCACCTGACCCCGTGGGTCGGTGCTATTTCTGCCTGGGAGACCTCATCCACTTCACTGGTTTAATCTTTCCACCATTTTAGGAGGGAAAAACCCGCTCCCACGACTTCCCCGAGAAAATTTAAGGCGTTTGTTGACTTTGGGTTTAACAAAATTTGTAAAGCCCTTGCTTTAACCCCGGTTTTTGAAGATGGGTATAACGAACCTTTTGTCCCATCGTATTCCCCTTGAACCGGGACTAGACCATCTACATTTCCTGCGTACAGAATGCCTCATTCACAAATTGCCCCTCGCAAAAAAGAATTTTCAATCAAATGCTTGATGATTAGTTTTTTCCCCCTTGCAAATTTAACCCTTTTTAAAGCACCCTTGTACTAGTAACCTAAAAAGGGTGGTACTTGGCGCCCAGTGATTTACTTTAGGAAGTTAAAAAGCGGGAAAACCAAAAACCCCCCAGATTCCCCTTTCCCCCTCCCCGTACCCGGGTGATCTTTTACAAAACATCGGAGTAACAAAGTCCCTTTTTTTCCCCAGATTTGTTTTCAAGGGGGTTTTGGGGAAAGTCCCCCCCTTCACGAGGGCAGCCCGACCCAAAAGCATTTTAAACCCCCCCACAGGTTCCCTTAAACACTTTCCTCCTTTTTGGGCTTTTTGGGTTGCATCTTCCCCCCCACGTTCTCAAGGGTCATGACTAATATCTTTAAGGGTTTATAGGTAATGGCCCTTAAAGGTGTACTTAGATTTACGTAATGTCATGTTAAGATATGGGTACACACTTTAAAAAAACTTTTATGTAGTACTTGGAAGCTTGAAGGGAAACCCCTTTTTAAAAATCAAAAATGCCCAAAAAGTCAATTTTTCAGCAAAATTAAATTTTTTTTGGTCACGTAGTCACTCCTAGAGGGGGTTTCGGAAACCAAAAGGGAAAGTAACTGGGATAAAAATTTTCCCCCCAAACCCAAAAAATGTTTAGCCCCTAAGATTCCCTTTGGGGCTTTTGCAGGGGTTTTTTAAAATCTTTTTTTGCCAATTTTTTCTTCCTGCTGCTCCTCTAACTGGGGTTGCTTTAAAAAAAAGTTTCTCCTTTTGTTTGGACCCTTCCGTCAAGAAAAAAGCAATTTCCCAAACCCCTAAAAAGAAAAGCTAACATCTGCCCCCAATTTTGAAATTTCCCCGATTTTTCTAAGCCCTTCTATTGACAAAAAGATCAAATTCAAATTTGGCCCTAGGTTTCCGTACTTGCTCAGAAGACCCGGATGGGGAAGTACAACCCCCAGTTGCATTTGCTACCCGGGCCTTAAAGAAAGGGTGAACGTAAAATTTTTACAGAACTGAGCAAGAAACTTTTGCCCAAAAGTTTTGGTCTTTTAAAACAATTCCGGGAAAAATTATTTATCATACTCTGTTTAAAGTCTTTACAGACCAAGCTCCCCCTGATACCTTTTATTCCAGAACAAACAACCTACGGAAGGTTTAAACCAGATGGCCTTGACTATCCAAAAGTTCAATCCCACTTTTAGCCCTTTACCCGGCAAAATCAAAAGTAGTCGCAGATGCCTTATGCGACATGTTTGTAAGTAAAAAGCCCAACCCCCCATTTTGTGCTGAAGATGTTTAAAAAATGCTCAACGAACAGATCCCATGTGGTCTTTTGGGGTGATTCGATTCCCGCCCAGGAAAAAATCTTTTTCTGACTGTGAAGCCACCCCGCACCCGCAGTGACCCTTTTTCATGAAACCCAAAAATTTCTGTATCGAACGCCGGGGTTGGGGACTCCTAGCAGAAAAAGTATACCTTTTTGTAATTCCACAGTCAATATTTAATGTAGCCTTACAGCTATTCCGATGTCCGGTGTTGCACACCCTGGTATGGATCGTTTAGTAAAAAAAGCCAGATTGAAATACTTTTTGGCCCCGTATGGCAAAAAGATATTTCAGTTTGTTAAGAAATTTTTGGTCTCGATGCAACATAAAGGAAATTTCTAATGGGCCTAAAACCAATCCAAAATATATCCAACTACTAGCGAACCGTGGGGAAAAAGTTGCGCTAGATTTTTTTTTAACTAAAATTTTCCCAATGTTCCCCCCAAGGTTTAAAAAACCTGTGTTTTTATGGTAGACCATTTCACTAGATAATTTTGAAATTAGTTCCTTTTTGCAAAAATAAAAAATGCCGAGCAATGTAAATAAACGTTTTAAAAAACGCTTTTTCGCAGGGGAAACCACCCCCCAAGTCCCTAGTAACAATAATGGAGGTGAATTTTCCCAATGAAATTTTTGAAAAATTTTTGCACCTTGTACAAATCTCTAAATTTCCCCCATTGTTCCTCATCATTCCCGCCAGCTTTTGGGTTTTTGCGGAACAAAACCCAAAAAGAAAGTACTTTTATGTTTTTGAGAGCCACTTTTCAATCCCAACAGTTAACTTGGGGTGAAATTTAAAACCTGATGTCAGTTTTCATTAAAATTTTGCTTAAAAATGTTTCCCCAAAAGGGGGGACACTTTCCCCATTATGCATTGGAAAGGGGTAGGATAAACGTTTGGGCCCTTTTGAGTTGTTATTTCTAATCCGAAACCAAATTTTCAACCTGATGATTTTAGCAACTCCCTAACCACTTAGCCCCAAAGTGTTTTTTTGAAAAAAATCCGTGAAAAACTTTTATTTAAAAATTTCAATGGGCCCAAAACTTTAAACAAAAGTTTGTTGGTCCTTTTTGAGTAGTTGAAAAATAAACACTGGTAATAAGTTTAAGGTTTTGAGAGATTAGTAACTGGTCAGTATAAAATAATCGCATTTAAACATAGGAAAAAAGTATGTGATGAAAATTTATGTTCCCCAAAACCCGGAAATAATGTGACAGACCTAACAATCCTCCCGATCCCCGTACCCCTTCCCTTTCCCCCGGGGACTCAAATCAGACGATCAACCTGAATTCGTTTAAATTCCCCCATGTTCACGACAGGTATTTAGAAAACCTCAAGTATTTATTTTTTAACTTCCAATTCAATTTTTCCTCAAAAACAAACATGAGGGTTGCCAATGCTACAAGTTTGATCCCCCCAGAGATGGAAAACCCATTCTGATATTCAATTTTCACCCTGCAGAGTTGGGGGTTTAAAAGTAAATAACCTGTAAAGATGAATAATTACAGTACAACTTTTCAGTAAATTAAGAATTTTTTTTTTTTTTTTTGGTTTTAGTTCTTCCGCATTTATGTTAACCCTCTAATTTGGTGCACCGGAACGCCTTTTTGTTAAACACTTATCTTTGTATATATTTCCCCCTCAGAATCCGTTGGGTCACATGAATACCCGTCGACGAAAACAAATTTTTTTTTTTTTCATTCTTTTTGGTAATCTCAACGTTGAGTTTTTAAATTTGGGTATATTAAAACCTTTTATTGCATTCAGTTTCAGTTACGAAAGGGTTTCCCTTCCAATGCTAAATTATGTATGTTATAATGGGTTTTAAATTTTTGTGTACTTTGACATTGTAAAGAAAAACAGCCCCCAAGCCATAAAACCCCGCCATCTTTAGTTTGTATTAAATTGTATGTCAAAGGGGCGACATACTTTTGCGTCCCCGAGCTTCAGTAGAAATAAAAACCCGTTAAACCCTAACCAGTGACCGGGGGTTGGGCTCACTGCCAAACCTTCTGCCTTTAGTCACTGTTTTTAAATCATATTGAGCGACCCAGCACTATTCAAAAAACCCCCTCACATATGGGTTTCTGTGGGCGGCCCCGGGCAGTTTACGAGAGGGGGGGCAAGAGAGACAAGGTTACGGCTGTAAGGGCGCTCCCCACATTATCTGTAATTATACGTACTACCAGCCTACGTGAGTATTACTTTACCCAATCCACGTGTTCGAACTCCCACATGATATCTAGGTAAGATCAAGGTGGTCTAGGTAAGATCAAGGTGGTCTAGGTAAGATCAAGGTGGTCTAGGTAAGATCAAGGTGGTCTAGGTAAGATCAAGGTGGTCTAGGTAAGATCAAGGGGTCTAGGTAAGATCAGGGGGTCTAGGTAAGATCAAGGGGGTCTAGGTAAGATCAAGGTGGTCTAGGTAAGATCAAGGTGGTCTAGGTAAGATCAGTCTACAAAGTCTCTGTATAACCCAATTTTAAAACAAATGCTCCCCCCCAGACACCCCCAGACACCCCCAGACAAATCCCAGACACCCCCCAGAGACCCCCCAGACACCTCCAGACACCCCCAGAACCCCCCAGACACCCCCAGACACCCCTCGACACCCCCAGACACCCCCAGACACCCCCAGACAACCCCCAGACACCCACAGACACCCCCAGACACCCCAGACACCCCCAGACACCCCCAGACACCCCCAGACACCCCCAGACACTCCCAGACACCCCCAGACACCCCCAGACACCCACAGACACCCCCAGACACCCCCAGACACCCTCAAAACACCCACAACACCCCCCAGACACCCCCAGACACCCCCAGACACCCCAGACACCCCCAGACACCCACAGACACCCCCAGACACCCCCCGACACCCTCAGACACCCACAGACACTCCCCAGACAACCCCCAGACATCCCCCAGACACCCCCAGACACCCCCAGACACCTCTCAGACACCCCTAGACACCCACAGACACCCCAGACACCCCCAGACACCCCACAGACACCCCCAGACTCCCCAGACAACCCCCCGACACCCCAAGACACCCCCTAAGACACCCCCACCACCCCCAAGACACCCCCAGACACCCCAGACACCCCTCAGACACCCCTAACACCCACAGAAAAACCCCCAGACACCCCAGACAAAACCCCCCGACACCCGCAAACATCCCCAGACACCCCCCAGACACCCCAAGACACCCCTAAGACACCCTCAGACACCCCCCAAGAACACCCCCAGACACCCCCAAGACACCTCCAGACACCCCCCAAGACACCCCCAGACACCCTAAGACACCCCCAAGACATCCCCAGACACCCCAAGACACCCAAGAAACCCCCAACACCCCCATGACACCCAAGACACCCCCAGACACCCCCAAGACACCCAAGACACCCCCAGACACCCCCAAGACACCCCAAGACAAACCCCCAGACACCCCAAGGGCACCCCCAAGACACCCCCCGAACACCCCCAGACACCCCCCAAACACTCCAAGACACTCCCAAGACACCCCTAATACAGACTCTGGAGTCTTAAGCGCTAAACCCACAAGGTTATGCTACTGAAAATATTTTTGAAAAATTCCAAGCATAAAATTAACTTAGCCAGGTCCTCTACAACTTGGCCAGGTCCCCTACAACTTGGCCAGGTCCTCTACAACTTGGCCAGGTCCTCTACACTAGGTCACGTCCTCCCTTTAACTTGGCCAGGTCCCCTAAAAACTTGGCCAGGTCCTCTACAACTTGGCCACGTCCTCTTCAACTTGGCCAGGTCCTCTACAACTTGGCCAGGTCCTCTACAACTTGGCCACGTCCTCTTCAACTTGGCCAGTCCTCTACAAAATTGGCCAGGTCCTCTACAACTTGGCCACGTCCTCTTCAACTTGGCCACGTCTCTACAACTTGGCCACGTCCTCTACAACTTGGCCACGTCCTCTACAACTTGGCCACGTCCTCTACAACTTGGCAACGTCCTCTACAACTTGGCCACGTCCTCTACAACTTGGCCACGTCCTCTGCAACTCTACTGAAAAGATGTGGTTAATTCCACATTTCTGAGGATTTGGTATTGATTAACCGGCTATAATATATATTCCAGCTATAATATATTATCCGGCTAAAAATATTATCCGGCTATAATATATTATCCAGCTATAATATATTATCCGGCTATAATATAATATCCCGGCTAAAATATATTAAACTGGCTATAATATATTATCCGCTATAATATATTATCCGACTATAATATATTATCCAGCAATAATATTTATCCGGCTATAATATATTATCCGTCCATAATATATTCTCCGGCGAATATAATTATCCGGCTATAATATATTATCAGGCTATAATATATTATCCAGCTATAATATATTATCCGGCTATAATATATTATCCGGCTATAATATATTATCCGGCTATAATATATTATCCGGCTATAATATATTATCCGGCTATAATATATTATCCAGCTATAATATATTATCCGGCTATAATATATAAACCGGCATAATATATTATTCCGGCTATAAAATATTATCTGGCTATAATATATTATCCGGCTATAAAATATTATCCAGCTATAATATTCTTTCCGGCTATAATATATTATCCGGCTATAATATATTATCCGGCTATAATATATTATCCGGCTATAATATATTATCCGGCTATAATATATTATCCGGCTATAATAATTATCGGCTATAAATATTATCCCGCTATAATATATTATCCGGCTATAATTTTATTATCCGGCTATAATATATTATCCGGCTATAAAAATATTATCCAGCTATAATATATTATCCGGCTATAATAATTATCCAGCTATAATATATTTTCCGGCTATAATATATTATCCGGCTATAATATATTATCTGGCTATAATATAATATCCAGCAATAATATATTATCCCGGCTATAATATATTATCCGGCTATAATATATTATCCGGCTATAATATATTATCCAGTTATAATATATTATCCAGCTATAATATATTATCCAGCTATAATATATTATCCAGCTATAATATATTATCCCCCTATATATATTATCCGGCTATAATATATTAACCAGCTTAATATATTATCCAGCTATAATAATTATCCGGCTATAATATATTATCTGGCTATAATATATTAAACCACTATAATATATTATCCAGCTATAATATATTATCCCGGGTATAATATATTAATCCAGCTATAATATATTATCCGGCTATAATATATTATCCAGCTTTATATATTATCCGGCTATTTAATATATTTTTCCCGCATAATATATTATCCGGCTATAATATAATATCCAGCTATAATATATTATCCGGCTATAATATATTATCTGGCTAAAATATATTATCCAGCTATTATATATTATGCGGCTAAAAATATATATATCCGGCTATAATATATTATCCAGCTATAATATATTATCCGGCTATAATATATTATCCAGCTATAATATATTATCCGGCTATAATATATTATCCAGCTTTAATATATTATCCGGCATAATATATTATCCAGCTATAATATATTATCCGCCTATAATATAATATCCAGCTATAAAAACATTATCCGGCTATAATATATTATCTGGCTAAAATATATTATTCCAGCTATAATATATTATGCGGCTATAATATATTATCCGGCTATAATATATTATCCAGCTATAATATATTATGCGGCTATAATATAATTTTCCGGCTATAATATATTATCCGGCTATAATATATTAAACCAGCTAAAAATATATTATCCGGCTATAATATATTATCTGGCTATAATATATTATCCGGCTATAATATATTATCCGGCTATAATAATTATCCGGCCCATAATTATTATCCGGCTATAATATATTATCCAGCTATAATAAAATTAACCGGCTATAATATATTATCGGCTTTAATATATTATCCAGCTATAATATATTATCCGGGTATAATATATTTTTCCGGCTATAATATATTATCCGGCTATAATATATTTTCCAGGGAAAGAATCACACACAAAGTGGGAGTTGTCACAGTTGCTCTTTGCTGATGACATTGTGCTCTTGGGAGATTCTGAAGAGAAGTTGCAGAGATTGGTGGATGAATTTGGTAGGGTGTGCAAAAGAAGAAAATTAAAGGTGAAACAGGAAAGAGTAAGGTTTAAGAGGATAACAAAAGATTAGGTGATGAAAGATTGAATATCAGATTGGGGGAGAGAGTATGGAGGAGTGAATGTATTCAGATATTTGGGAGTGGACGTGTCAGCGGATGGGTCTATGAAAGATGAGGTGAATCATAGAATTGATGAGGGGAAAAGTGAGTGGTGCACTTAAGAGTCTGTGGAGACAAAGAACTTTGTCCTTGGAGGCAAAGAGGGAATGTATGAGAGTATATTTAAACCCAACGCTCTTATAAGGGTGTTTAAGCGTGGGTGATGAATGTTGCAGCGAGGAGAAGGCTGGAGGCAGTGGAGACGTCATGTCTGAGGGCAAGTGTTGGTGTGAATATAATGCAGAGAATTCGTATTTGGAAGTTAGGAGGAGGTGGGGATTACCAAAAGTTGTCCAGAGGGG
>NW_026509298.1:0-10000 GCF_026875155.1 Cherax quadricarinatus
GGTTGCTTCTTTTGGGAGGAAATTTTTTTGTAAAGGTATTTCTTTTTTTTCTGGGATACTTCTTTTTTGTGATGTTTCTTTCTGAGAGGGAATACTTCTGCATGTAAGGGAAATTCTTCTTTCGGAAGGCCGTCAGTTAAATTCCGATGAAGACACTGGAACTCTGCAGGAAGACATGGAGAGGTTGATACAGAGGTCGAAGAAGTGGCCGATACGGTTTATTGTAAATAAATATAGGGTTCTAAGCCTGGGAAAAGATTTAGAAGTTCTGGTTATCAGTAATCTAAAGCCAAGACAACAGTGCGTGAGTCTTCGTAATAAAATTGATAGCATTCTGGGCTTCATATCTAAAAGTCCACAGGTTATACTTCAGCTTCATGTATGCTTGGTGAGGCGGAAACGGAATTTGAGGCCATTAGTCCCTCAACCTCGAGATTATGTATTCAGTTTTTCAGTCTTGATCATAGTACAGCATGTATGTGGACAAGAGGCTTATATACTGCACACCGCGGATATGCTGTACTTTTTAAGACTGACGAACTCAACACATCTCCAGGCTGAGGGACTGGTTACGTCAAATTTCCTCTCATATTCTACTGATCTTCTCTGTATTGGGCTGATGAAGCCATTGTCTGGCGTAATGTTTCCACAGTAAATATACCCAAGTGTCAGACATGTGTCTCACACATCAACTTGTCGGTTTTCTAAACCGTTTATATAATAATATATAATAAAACGTTTGAATACGTACAGAGAAAGATGACGAAGTTGATCCCATGTATCAGAAATCAAATCATACCAAGGGTGGGGTTAGAACCCGCGATCAGAGAGTCACTAAACTCCTGACCGACGCTTTAGCCACTCTGATCGCGGGTTCTAACCCCACCCGTGGTATGGTTTGTTTGCAATCGTGTCATTACGATTTCGTGAGTCATGTTATCAGGGAACCTTCCTACGAGGTTTGAGTGAAGGCAGTGAATCTGCACTCTCAGGGAAGGAGCAGACTGACGGAGCATGTGAAGGACGTGTACCAATGGAAAACAGGAATAAATGAAGGTGATACAAATAACGTGCTGAAAATATCTAACAAGACAGGACTCACAGCAATGGGCTCAAAATGTGCAAAATTAAGATTTAGAAAAGACAGGTAATCACTGGTTTCATAACAGAGTTGTGGATGAGAGGAACAAAGTTCTGAGTAGCGTCATTTTTAGAAACTCAACTCCTCACAGAGTACTGCTAGCCTGCTTCACTCGCCATGCTTCACTCGTCATGCTTCACTCGCCATACTTCACTCGCTATGCTTCACTCGCTATGCTTCACTCGCCATGCTTCACTCGTCATGCTTCACTCGTCATGCTTCACTCGCCATGCTTCACTCGCCATGCTTCACTCGTCATGCTTCACTCGTCATGCTTCACTCGCCATGCTTCACTCGTCATGCTTCACTCGTCATGCTTCACTCGCCATGCTTCACTCTCCATGCTTCACTCGTCATGCTTCACTCGTCATGCTTCACTCGTCATGCTTCACTCGTCATGCTTCACTCGTCATGCTTCACTCGTCATGCTTCACTCGTCATGCTTCACTCGTCATGCTTCACTCGTCATGCTTCACTCGTCATGCTTCACTCGCCATGCTTCACTCGTCATGCTTCACTCGTCATGCTTCACTCGTCATGCTTCACTCGTCATGCTTCACTCGTCATGCTTCACTCGTCATGCTTCACTCGTCATGCTTCACTCGCCATGCTTCACTCGTCATGCTTCACTCGTCATGCTTCACTCGTCATGCTTCACTCGCCATGCTTCACTCGCCATGCTTCACTCGCCATGCTTCACTCGCCATGCTTCACTCGTCATGCTTCACTCGCCATGCTTCACTCGTCATGCTTCACTCGTCATGCTTCACTCGTCATGCTTCACTCGCCATGCTTCACTCGCCATGCTTCACTCGTCATGCTTCACTCGTCATGCTTCACTCGTCATGTTGAGGTTTCTCGTACAGAGTTCACGATCTTGGCTAACAAGGCAAGAGTCACTTTCCCAGACAAATATATGTAGTGTCGGGAGCTGAGACTCGACCCCCACAGTAAGAAAGAGTAAGACACAGGTGTGGTTCAGTACAACATTACTAAGACAGTATACGGAGCCATTCCGCTAAGTTGATCTTAAGCTTAACTTTAGCTCTAGGCTAAGCTGACTCCGTGTTAAGCTGAAGACAACTTTGTGGGTAGTGGTGGTGGTGGTGGTGGTGGTGGAGGTGGTGGTGGAGGGTGTTAGTGTTGTTGTGTGGTGGTGATGGGGGAGGGTGGTGATGGTGGCGGCGAGGGTGGTGGCGAGGGTGGTGACGAGGGTGGCGGCGAGGGTGGCGGCGAGGGTGGCGGCGAGAGTGGCGGCGAGAGTGGTGCGAGGGTGGTGGCGAGGGTGGTGGCGAGGATGGCGGCGAGGGTGGTGGGAAGGATGGTGGCGAGGGTGGTGGCGAGGGTGGTGGTGGTATGGGTGATTATGGGGACAGTAGTGTTCCACTGCTCCAACATGCCTAGTAGCAGGGTCCCACATACCTTGTAGCGGGGGTCCCACATGCCTGGTAGCGAGGGTCCCACATGCCTGGTAGCGGGGGTCCCACATGCCTGGTAGCGGGGGTCCCACATGCCTGGTAGCGAGGGTCCCACATGCCTGGCAGCGAGGGTCCCACATGCCTGGTAGCGGGGCTAGTGTTAACACTCATGATGGTAGAGACAGCTGTTGAATCATAACATGCAGGCGACGCCACGTGTCTCATGTTTTCTTGAATTATGGAGGACGGACGGTGTGTGAGGGTGTTTTGTTTTTTCGTACCTCCACCCACATTACAAGCGTGTGTGTGTGTGTGTGTGTGTGTGTGTGTGTGTGTGTGTGTGTGTGTGTGTGTGTGTGTGTGTGTGTGTGTGTGTGTGTGTACTCGCCTAGTTGTACTCACCTAGTTGAGGTTGCAGGGGTCGAGTCCAACTCCTGCCCCGCCTCTTCACTGGTCGCTACTAGGTCACTCTCCCTGAACCATGAGCTTTATCATACCTCTGCTTAAAGCTATGTATGGATCCTTCCTCCACTACATCGCTTCCCAAAGTATTCCACTTGCTGACTACTCTGTGGCTGAAGAAATACTTCCTAACATCCCTGTGATTCATCTGTGTCTTCAACTTCCAACTATGTCCCGTTGTTGCTGTGTCCCATCTCTGGAACATCCTGTCTTTGTCCACCTTTGTCCACGCGACAGGCTGGAGTTTTGAGACTCTCTGACCGCGGGTTCAATCCCGGCCGGGGTATGGTTAGTTTTCATATTGTCGTTGGGCCTCCCTTCTTATCTGTGCATATTCATTCCTGGGTCTACGACTGCTCTCCTTATTCTCCTAGGCCCTTTGCCTTCTACATTTCTTCCATTCCCTAGCACACTTGGTTTTTTGCCTCCCTGCACCTTTGGGTGAACCATGGGCTCATCCTGGCTTTCTCATTAATCCTGTTACCCTTGGGTACAAATCTCTCCTCAGCCTCCTTGTACATGGTTGTTACATATTCCATCATCTCATTAACTGGCTTCGCTGCCAGCTCTGTGTGTGTGTGTGTGTGTGTGTGTGTGTGTGTGTACTCACCTAGTTGTACTCACCTAGTTGAGGTTGCGGGGGTCGAGTCCGAGCTCCTGGCCCCGCCTCTTCACTGATCGCTACTAGGTCACTCTCCCTGAGCCGTGAGCTTTATCATACCTCTGCTTAAAGCTATGTATGGATCCTGCCTCCACTACATCACTTCCCAAACTATTCCACTTACTGACTACTCTGTGGCTAAAGAAATACTTCCTAACATCCCTGTGATTCATCTGTGTCTTCAGCTTCCAACTGTGTCCCCTTGTTACTGTGTCCAATCTCTGGAACATCCTGTCTTTGTCCACCTTGTCAATTCCTCTCAGTATTTTGTATGTCGTTATCATGTCCCCCCTATCTCTCCTGTCCTCCAGTGTCGTCAGGTTGATTTCCATTAACCTTTCCTCGTAGGACATACCTCTTAGCTCTGGGACTAGTCTTGTTGCAAACCTTTGCACTTTCTCTAGTTTCTTTACGTGCTTGGCTAGGTGTGGGTTCCAAACTGGTGCCGCATACTCCAATATGGGCCTAACGTACACGGTGTACAGGGTCCTGAATGATTCCTTATTAAGATGTCGGAATGCTGTTCTGAGGTTTGCTAGGCGCCCATATGCTGCAGCAGTTATTTGGTTGATGTGCGCTTCAGGAGATGTGCCTGGTGTTATACTCACCCCAAGATCTTTTCTTTGAGTGAGGTTTGTAGTCTCTGGTCCCCTAGACTGTAACTCCGTCTGCGGTCTTCTTTGCCCTTCCCCAATCTTCATGACTTTGCACTTGGTGGATTGAACTCCAGGAGCCAATTGCTGGACCAGGTCTGCAGCCTGTCTAGATCCCTTTGTAGTTCTGCCTGGTCTTCGATCGAGTGAATTCTTCTCATCAACTTCACGTCATCTGCAAACAGGGACACCTCAGAGTCTATTCCTTCTGTCATGTCGTTCACAAATACCAGAAACAGCACTGGTCCTAGGACTGACCCCTGTGGGACCCCGCTGATCACAGGTGCCCACCCTGACACCTCGCCCGCCCCCTGACCGCTGCGCTTCCTGAAAAGTACCCTGACCCCATTGCAGTCCCTTCCCGTTATCCCTCCTTTGGTCCCCCAGTTTTTTCACCAATTCTTGTGTGGAACTTGTAAAACCCCTTCTTCATCCAAGAAAAAGCAATCCCCCACCCCCTCCTCTTGCTTACTGCTGTCCCCATGTCATGAACCCAGTAGGTTTTGACACAGGTTTTCCCGTCCCTAAACCATGTTGGCTGCTGTTGATGAGGTCTTTCCCTTTTCTAGGTTTCCACCACCTTCTCCTAAAAAAATTTTTTTCCATATTTTGCATCTATACTGTCGTGACACTGGTCTGTATTTTAAATGCTTCAGTCCGTCTTTTTTTTTAAAAGTTTGGGGACTACATTTGCTGTTTTCCCATGCCTCGGGAAAATCTCCCTGTTTCGTAGAGTATTGAATATTGTTGAAAGGGTACACATAGCGCCCTGCTCCCTCTCTCATCCCCAGGGGGAAATGTTTCTGGCCCCATTCCCTTTAAAGTATCAGCTACTCAGAAGCCTTTTTCCTTCTTCCTGGGGTTGTGTGCACTTGTCCAGCCATGGTGGTAGCCCCACCTCCCCTCTTTCTGGACCCCCTTTTTTCTCCTCTGTGAACACTTCTTTGAATCTCTTTTGGTTCCTCACATACTTCACGGTCATTTCTTGTTGTCTCTCCTCTTTCCCTCCTTACCCGATTACCTGGTCCTGACTGTTTTTTTTTCCTCCCTTGTGGCTGTATAACATTTTTCGGGTCAGTTTTGGGCTTTCGCGCAGCATTTTAAATTTTGTCTTTGGGCCCCCCTTCTAATCTAACTATTCGTTTCGGGGCTTACACTGCCTCCTTATTCTCCGGGGCCTTTCCCTTCAATTTTTCTTCCTTCCCTAGCACATTTGGGTTTTTTTGCCCCCTGCCCCTTTGGGAAACATGGGCTCATCCTGGTTTTTCTTATTCCTGTTACCCTTGGGTACAAACCTCTCCTCAGCCCCTTGCATTTTGTTGCTACATATTCCATCATTCATTAACTGGTTTCCCCGCCAGTTCTCGTCCCACAACTCCGTTGGGGGAAGTTCCTCATTCCTGTGTAGTCCCCTTTCTTGTATTTTTGGCTTCATTCTCCCGCCTTCCTTTCTCCCTCCACTTGTACCTACGTGTATTCGAAGCTTTAAAACCAATGGTCAGGGCCCCCAAAGGGGTTTTCATGGTGATGTCCCGATATTGCACGTCAAGGTAAATTTAAAGTCCAGCCTTGCTGGCTCACCTCTCCTCCTCTCTTGTAGTGTCCCTTAAGTTTTGGGGTACATAAGGTTTTTCCATACCACCTCGACATCTTAGCCCTCCATGTATTTTTGGGCCCCCAGCGGGTCCAAGTTCCCCAATCGATTCCTTGTGGTTAAAGTCACCCTGATCAGAGCTTTGCCCTCATGCATGAGCTCTTTGGCCACCTACCAATGTGTCAATATCGCTCTTTTGCTCTCGTCTTACCTTGGCCTTGGCCCCCCTGCGTTCTGTTGGGTTATACATCACTGCTATTACCCCCTTTGGGGGACCCCAGAGTGAAGCCCATTCCCGTATGAAATCACTTTCTTCTCCGTGTCCCTCTCTCCACCCATCAAAATTCCAGCGTTTTTTGATCGCAATGCCACTCCTCCCCCCCCCCCGTTCCCTCTTTTTTTCTTGTCTTGTCTTGTGTGTGTGTGTTGTGGTGGTGTGTGTGTTGTGTGTGTGTGTGGTGTGTGTGTTGGTGTGTGTGTGTGTGTGTGTGTTTGTGTATTGGGGGGGGGGGTGTATGTTGTTGGGGTTTTTTTTATGGTTGTTGTGTGGTGGTTTTTGTATGTGGGGTGTGTGGTGTGTGTGTGTGTGGGTGTGTGTGTGTGTGGTTGATGTTGTGTTTTTGTGTATGTGTGTGTGTATGTGTGTGTGTTTGTGAAATGTGTTGTATGTTGTGTGGTATGTGGTGTGGTGTGTTTTGTGTGTGTGTGTGTGTGTGTGTGTGTGTGTGTGTATGGTGTGTGTTGTGTGTTTGGTATTTTTGTGTGTGTGTGTGTGTGGTTGTGTGTGTGGTGTGTGTGTGTGGTATGTGGGGTTGTGTATTGTGTGCGTGTGTGTGTGTGGTGTGTGTGTGTGTTGTGTTGTGGTGGTGTGTGGTTGTGTTGATGTGTTGTATTTTGTGTGTGTGTGTGTGTGTGTGGTGTGTGTGTGTGTGTGTATGTGTGTGTGTGTGTGTGTGTGTGGTTGGTGTGTGGTGTGTTTTGTGTGTGTGTGTCTGTGTGTGTGTGGTACTACCTAGTTGATTTTGCGGGGGGTCGAGTCCAAGCCCGGTGTGTTGTGGGGGTGTGTGTGTGTGTGTGGTGGGGTGTGATTGTTTGTGAAGAAAATTTCATGCAGCTTCGCAAAAAATATTATTGTTGGTAGTTTCTCATGATTAAAAACTTTGTAAGCCAAGTAGCAAAAAATATTCTTAAAAATCGCTTTTCCTGCTATGCCCGGTGACTGTTGTTTTCCACATTTGTTGACTGTTCTCCCGGAAAAACCTGTAACACCATGGTGTAGTCAGGGTGTTCTTAAATAAGTCGGTTTTTTAAAATCCTTTAACAGCTGCTGTTCGACAGTGAGCAGACATCGGTCCTCGGCCCCCTAATATTGCACTGGTTCTGCCCATTTCGCTGACCTTGCTACCGAATAAGAGTGTTTTTGCAAAAACAAAAAAACTGATCAGTAGGGTTTCAAAGGTTGGCACCAGGCAAAACGAATTAAATACATAATTTTTTTTGCGAATTATTGCTCACAAATTTTTGTTTGGGCTTATTCGGCAAAAAACGTTTTTTTTTAGGCTCAAATCGCGAGTTTTCCCTATCAACGTCACTGAAGAGTCCTATTGGACGTTTTTTTGTTTGAACATTTTTCCCTTTTCTGCAATTTTTGGGGCCCTGATGATATGTTGACGCAACAAAAAGCCGGAAAGTTTTATTAAATCTCCCCGTGTGCGTTATTGTCCTTGAGGATGACGGTCCCCATAAAGGTCTGTTGGTACCCCCCCTATAAAAAAAAAATATCTTATCTTCTCCCTTCTATCTATCTATTATCTATATAATTTTTAAATATATATATATATATTATATATAATTATATATATAAATATATATAATTTTATTCATGTTTATTTTTTTTTTCTGAAATGTATTTTTTTTTATTAAAAAATGCCAAAGAATAAAAAATATAAGGGGGTGGTAGGAGAAGAAAATATTCAAACAGCCCCGGGAAAAACCTGATTTTTCCCCGGGGTACGTTTATTGTTCTTGGGGATAAGGGCCCCTTTCCCTATAGAGGTGGTACCCCCTATTTAATATATAAAATATATATTATATATATAATATATATAAAAATATTTATATAAATATATTATATATATATTATATATTTTTAAATATAAAATATATATATAATTTATATATATATAATAAAAAATATATACATCATACTATGTGGATGGAAATATTTTTAATGGACAAAGGCAGTAGAATGCGCTGCATTTTTTGACCCACGGTCTAAGACCCTCTTTGGCACAATACCCTGACGACCAACACTAATAGGATTTTCAGATGCGATCTGACAGATGAAAGATTTCCTCGCTTTAGCATCTGCCCCTTTTTCTACAAAAATGTGGGCCCTCAAGCAAGTAAAAGGCGCATCTGTAACGCCGGAGAGATAGTTTTGTGGTTCTCTCTGGGCTGGGCCCCTACGCTGTGTTCTCGTTGCTTCGTTGTGTCTAGAGCCCATCCTCTGGGGGCGGGAGAATTCACAAAAAGCCCTATGGCTGCCTTTTTTCCGCAATTCCCTTCCTCTTGTTCGGATGGGGGAGAGAGGCACTGATAAACACCTGGGTGTCGAGATGTGTCAAGTGTTGAAAATTTGAATTTACAACCAAACAAAACTCACAGCAAAGAGGCCCCAAAGGCCCCAAGGGATAAGGCTGGCGACACTAATCCCCCAAAATAAGGGTGGGGACCCCAGGCCAGCTATAATTTGGGGCACCAGGTCCCACTAAAGGGTGGTCCCCCAAACCAGCATAAACAAAATTGGCGTCACCAATCCCACTAAAAGGGTGGGATTACCCGGGCCCAGCTAAAGGCTGACGTTTTCCGGTCTTAAATATAAAGGCAGGTAACCCGGTTTAGCTATAAATTAGTTACCAAGCCATTAAGTGTATCTTCACCTTACATGGCCCACGAGGTCATCAGTCGTGTCACGATAAGGGAAAAGTCGACAGCGGAGAAACGACGCTATTTCCAAAAATTCTCTATTAAAAGAGAACTTTCTCCCAACGGATTTTACGAGCAGCGATAAAGTCTCTTTGTAAGAAAAAATTGTCTTTAATGAAGTTTTTCCCCGGGAAAATTTTTAAGTAATCACTCCGTTCCGAAGAACTGTCCACTCGAAGCTTTTTTTGAAGCCAAAAAAATACAGTGCCCCTTTTACTTTCTCTTTATTTTCTTTAAGTTATTTTTAAAATATTAGCGTTACACACCACACACCAACACACACCCACACACAACAACACCCGGGAAACCCCCACCTGGGCAAACGTCAAGAAATTAGAAAAGTACAAAGGTTCAACAAGGGTATCCCAGAGCTCAAGGGAAAGTCGTACGAGGAAAGGTTTTAAGGGGAAAACGGACTGACGAACGGGGGGACAGAAGGGGCGGGAGACATGATAACGACATACAAGAACGCGGGGAATAGACAAGGGGACAGAGAAGGATGTTCCCGAGAGGGACAAGGGCAAAGGGGCACAACTGGAAGCAAATTCAGAGAGTACAGGGACTTAGGAAGTATTTCTTTAGTCATAGAGTTGTCGCAAATGGATAGCCTACAAGTGAAGTAGTGGGGCAGGAACCATACATGTTTTAAGAAGAGGTATGACAAAGCTCAGGGGCAGAGAGAGGACCCAGTAGGATCAGTGAAGAGGGGGGGCCAGGGGCTGAGTCTCGACCCCTGCAACCACAATTTGGGGGTACAATTAGGGGAGTAACCCCACACACACACACACAACACACGCACACAAACACACCACACACCACACACACACAAAACACACACACACACCACACACCACAACACACACCACACCAATACAAACACCACACACACAAACCACACACACACACACACACACACACAAAATGGGAAGGAAAGGGGAAAATCGTGTTTATCATGGGGTTTAGGAAGAGAGGAAAAACACACACGAAAAGCCAGGAAGAAAGAAAGGGGATTTAGAAAATTTATCACGGAAAAGGGAAGAGATGGACAGATTGTAAATTTTAGGAATAGGGGGGTACTCGAAG
>NW_026509299.1:0-14323 GCF_026875155.1 Cherax quadricarinatus
TTGAGGGCTTTAGGTGGTCTGAGGGTGGTTGGGTTCTACTGCCCATCTCCGTCTTTGCCTCTCTTTCCTCCTTGCGTCTTTGTACCCTCTCTCTCAGTTTCTGCCTTCTTTCTCGTGGTCTGTTGTGGCTTGACGTACACTCTTCATGCTTTCTCCTGCAGGATCCTGTTTCGAGCCAATTCTGCCTTAAAAATCACTTTGACCGGTTGGTTTCCTCCTCTTGCAAACCCTTCTCAGAAAATTTGTGAGCTGGGTCATGTCGTCGTCTCCTATTGCTTTCATGATACTTTCAATCGCTTTTTTCCCTTTTTTTCTTCCTTCGTAAGTTTCCCCCTTCAACTTTCTGAGCCATTAAACAGAGATTGGCCTCTCCCTTTTCATTTTCTCACTGCATTTTCCTTTGTAATCCTGATTTGATTTAGTTGTCTCCATCACAGTTTTCCTATTTTCGATCTCTTTCAATCTCTGTCCTTTGTCTCTGTGCCCAGTGGTCTGTCATTTTCCCTTCTCATCCTTTACTGGGCACTGCTCTGGTCTGATAGGGCCTCTGCATATGGCTTAACTCTTTTATTTTCTACAGTCCCCTTGTATGTTTGTGTTCTCCTTGTCTTCCCCCGGGCTTGTGTTCCAGGTGTTCCACCTCTCTTCTCCTGATAATCTTCTCCATGATTTTTCATTGCATACTATACACGACAGTGATACTGGTCTATAGTTTAGTGCCTCGTTTCTGTCTCCTTTCTTAAAAATGGGGACTACATTTGCCGTCGTCCATATCTCAGATAGTTGCCCAGTTTCGATAGATGTTTTTGAATATTGTGGTTAGTGGCACACACAGCGTCTCTACTTCCTATCTAAGTATCCATGGAGAGATGCTGTCCGGTCCCACCGCCTTTGAGGTATCAAGGTCACTTAGCAGCTTCTTCACCTCCTCCTCGGTTGTGTGTATTTCATCTAACACTTGTTGGTATATCCCTTGCTGGTGTACCCCTCTTTTCTGTCTTCCCAGATTCCATATTGTCTCCACTGTAAATACTTCCTTAAATCTAGTGCTGAGCTCCTCACATACTTCTTGGTCGTTTCTTGTCAGCTCTCCACCTTCTTTCCTCAGCCTGATTACCTGGTCCTTGACTGTTGTCTGCCTTCTGATGTGGCTATAAAACTGCTGAGGGTCAGACTTGAGTTTCGATGCTATGCTGTTTTCGTACTGTCACTAGGCTTCCTCCTCATCTCTGCATACTCGTTTCTGGTTCTTAGACTAATCTCTTTATTTTCTTGGGTCCTTTGTCTTCTGTACTTTTTTCATTCTCTAGTGCACTTAAATTTTTGCATTGCCCTTGTGAACAAACCTTTCCTTTGCCTCCTTGTAGTTTGTTGTTACGTAGTCAGTCATTTCGTTTACTGACTTACCTACCAATTCTCTTTCCCACTGAACTTCCTCATACCTGTGTAGTCACCCCTTTTATAGCTTGGTTTTCCCCTTTCTACTCCTGTTATCCTCTCCACTTGTAACTCTTTGTATTCTAAGCTCAGAATCAAGTGATCACTAGCTCCAAGGAGCCTTTCATATGTGATGTCCCTAATGTCCGAGCTACTCAGTGTGAACACAAGGTCCAGTCTTCCTGGTTCATCTTCACTTTTCTCTCCCCCCTTGGGGAAATGTCCCCCAAAAAATGGGTTTAAAGCCAAAGAGGGTTTTTTTCCGTGCCATTTTTCATCAAATTCCCCTTCCCTTTTTTTTTGGCGCCCAACCCTGTTTTGGGTCCCCAAAAGGTTTTTTCCCAATTTTAAAACTCCTTTGGGCATTGAAAAAATTTTCCAAAAACCCCCGTAAACCTTTTTCTCTATTTGGGCGAGTTTTTTTTTTTTTTTTGGGGCCAAACCCCCAGCTAAATCCCGTCCACCCCTTGCCCCTGTTTTGGGGTCTCTTCCCCTATTTTTCCCCCCTCTTGGGCCCCCCCCCTGCAGTTTTTGGGGGCAGGTTATACAAACACTGGGGAAAAGAAATGCCTTAAAATTCCCCCAGAAATGAATTTACCTGCCCCCTTAATCCCTTTCCCCCCATCTTCCCCCCCCTTTTTTTTTCCCCTTTCTTTTAAAATCCCCATCGGTTTTTAATGGAAGGGACTGCAACCCCCTTCCCCCCCTCCCCCCCTGGAAATTCCTTTTTATTTTTTTTCCCCCCCCGGGAATTTTTGTTAATTCGGGAGGGGGAAAAATTTTGTTTTTTTTTATCCCTCCCCCCTTTGGGGGATTTTTTTTTTGGGCCCCCCTTTTGAAAGTCCCCCCCCCTCTCTTTGGGAAACCTTCTGTCCCCTTGGGCACCCCCTTTAAATTTTTTTTATTTTTCCCTCTGCATTTCAATACCAAAAACCCTTTAAAATAAATTTTTCTTAAAAACCTTTTTTTTCTGGGGGAAAGGTGGGGGTTTTGGGGGGCGGGAGCCCGGGGTGGGGCCTAATTTGGGAAAGGGTTTTCTGTGGGGTGGGGGGTTTTGATGAGGGGGGGGGGGCAAAAGAATTTCATGTTTGGGGTTTTGGTTTTTAAAAAATTTTCTCGGTTGCAAATTTGGGGTTTCCCCTGGTTTAAATTCCTTTTTGTATCATAAATATCAAATTTTTCAGTAAAATGTCAGTAGTTTCTGTGCCTCAACTAGTAAAAAAGGGTTAAAGGGGAATCAATCAATTTAAACCCCCCCGTTTTCGTTTACCCACTGGGTGGCCCCCGGCCCTTTTCTGTGACATCACCCTTTTAAAGTGTATCCTCGGGCACTTTCCTTTTTTCCAAAATGAAGATGGGTTTTTTTAAAAAACCAGGGTTTTGGGCCAAAAAAGGTTTTTCAAGGCCTTTTGAAGTTCCCCCCCTTATTATCTTAAATTTTCCTTTTGGGAAATGCAATTTTTAAGAAAATAAGGGGAGCACTCCCGAAACCCCTTTAATGTCTGGGCCTTAACCCCCTGGTTAAAACCCCTCTTTTCCCCCAAATAAAAGGGGAGTGCCCCCAAAGGGAAAACACATTAAAAAGGGGGAACCCTTTTTGGGCCCCTCCAGCTAGCAGGGAAGCCAAAAAAACGTAAAAGGCGGTTTTTTTGATTGACCCCCACCTAAATGGTTTCTGGTATGGGCAAAAAGTACTACTGACCCCTACCCGGAAAAAATGATACTACTGATATTTGTGGGTGGTCCGGAGGGTTTTTTTGTTTTTTTCTCTTCCCCCTGGGTTCCTGGGTTTTTTCCTTGCTCATCTCCCCTCCTTGCTTCCCTTTTTTCCTCCCTTTGCAAACCCTTTGGTTTTCTCCTCTTTCAAGTATCGCCCTTTTCCCCTTTTTGTTTTTTGTTCTCGGTCGATGTACATTTTTCCCCCAAGGATTCCCCCCAAAAAGTTCCCCCTTTGTCCGTCTTTTTCTCCTGCAAAAGGGGTTTTGGTTTATGCCCTAAAACGCCCTTGGGGAAAAAACACTTTTTTACTGGCTGTTTTTTTTTTTTTTTTTTTTTTTTTTCCCTTTTGGGGAAAAAAAAAACC
This sequence comes from Cherax quadricarinatus, assembly GCF_026875155.1. Classification (NCBI taxonomy): domain Eukaryota; kingdom Metazoa; phylum Arthropoda; class Malacostraca; order Decapoda; family Parastacidae; genus Cherax; species Cherax quadricarinatus. Next base: position 3,521 of record NW_026509299.1, read on the forward strand.
CCGTTTTCCCGGAAAAAAATTTTCCAAACTGGGTCCCCTGTCGCCCCCTTCCCCCCTTTTGCTTTTCCCTGATACTTTCAATCACTTTTTTTTCCCCCTCCCCGTTTTTCTGTTTTTATAAGTTTTTTTCCCTTCCCAAATTTCCCGGGGCCCCTAAAAACAAAAGCGGGCTTTTTTTTTCCCTTTTGGGCCTCTCACTGTTTTTTCTCTTTGCTTTCCCCCCGGGGAGTTTTAGTTTTCCCCGCCACTGAAAAAACGTTTTTCCTTTTTCCCTTTAGTTCTTCTTAGGCCGAAAGTCCCTGTGCTCAGTGGGGTTTTCTTTTTTTTCCCGCCCCCGCATTTTCCGGGCACTGCAGTTGTCTGTTTTTTTTAAACCTCTGCACAATTGGGTTAGCTCCTTCATTGCTTTAAAATCCCCCCCCCCCTTTGTTCCTAATGTGCTCCCTTGGTTTTTTTTTTTTTCCGGGGTTTTGCATTGGGGTCTGGGTAGGGGCCCCCCCGCCTTACCGCCCTGGCTCCATAACCCTTCCCTACAGTCCGGGTCGTCCCGGGGACTGATGTTTGCAGTTTTCCTTTGGTTCCCCCAGACTTTTTTTTCAGAATTTTTTTTTGTTTCCCCCTTCCCCAAAACTTTTTGGGAAACTTTGCTTTTTTGCCCGCTTAAAGGGTTTTTAGGTTTCCCCCTTTTCCCGCTTTAAAAAACTATCCCCCCCCCCCCCTCCATTTTTTTTGGGGCCCGGGTTTCCCAAAATTTTCCCTTTCCCCCCCCTTTCCTTTCCCTTTTTTTTTTTTTGTTCCCATGGGTTTTTTCCTTTTCCCCCGTTTTTTTTGGGGTGTGTGTTTGTGGTTTTGTGGGGTTTGTTGTGGGGTTGTGTTTGTGTTTGGGGTGTTTTGTGTGGGTGTGGGGTGTGTGTGTCTGCCTAATTGTACTCACCTAATTGTGGTTTTCGGGGGCGAAAAAATCAATTTCCCGGACCCCCTTTCACTGATCACTACTAGGCCTCTCCTTTTCTGCTTCTAGCTTGTATACCTCGTCTTAAAAGCTATGTTGGTTCCTACCTCCACTACGTCACTTTTCTAGGCTATTTCCCCTTCCTGACGACTCTGTAACTTGGAAGAAATACTTCCTAACATCCCTGTGACTCGTCTGAGTCTTCAGCTTCCAATTTGGACCCTCGTTTCTGTGTCCCTCTCTGGGACATCCGTCTTTGTCCACCTTATCTATTTCCCGTCAGTATCTTGTATGTCGTTATCATGTCTCCCCTGACCCTATCTGTCCTCCAGTGTCAAACAGTCCGATTTCCCTCAACCTTTTCTTCGTACGACATTCTCTTGAGCAAATGAACTAGCCTTGTTGCAAACCTTTGTACTTTCTTGACGTGCTTGACCAGGTGTGGGTTCCAAACTGGTGCTGCATACTCCAGTATGGACCTGACGTTCACAGTGTTTCAGTGTCTTTTAACGACTCTTTTATTAAGGTATCGGAACGCTATTTTTCCCGGTTTGCCAGGCGGGCCCACATGATGCAGCAGCTATCTAGTTTTTGTGTGGCCTCCGGAGACGTCCCGGTGTTTTGGTCACCCCCCAAAACCTTTCTCCTTGAGTTGAGGTTTTGTAGTCTTTGTCCACCTAGTTCTATACTCTGTTTGCGGTCTTCTTTGCCCTCCCCCCAATCTTCATGACTTTGCATTTGGCAGGTTGAATTCGAGAAGCCAGTTTCTGGGGGTGTTGTGTGTGTGTTGTTGTAGTGTGTGTGTGTGGGGTGTGTGTTTTGGGGGTGTGTGTGTGGTGTGTGTGGGGTGTGTGTGGGGGTGTGTGTGTGTGTGTATGTGTGTGTGTGTATGTGTATGGGGTGTGTATGTGTGTGTGTTATAGTGTAAGTGTGTGTGTGTGTATGTGTGTTTGTTTTGTGTGTGTATGTGTGTGTTTCGTGTGTGTGTGTGTAATGTGTGTATGTGTGTGGTGTGTGTGTGGTGTGTTGTGTGTGTGTGTGTGTGTGTGTGGTGTGTGTGTGTTTGTGTGTGGTTGTGGTGTGTATTGTGTGTGTGTGTGTATGTGTGTGTGTGTGTATGTGTGTGTGTGTGTGTGTGTGTGTATGTGTGTGTGTATGTGTTTTGTGTGTGTATGTATGTGTTTGTATGTGTGTGTGTGTCTGTATGTGTGTGTATGTGTGTGGGGTGTTTGTATGTAAAACACACTTTACACAAAGTTTTCTCATATATTTCTTAATAAATATTTTTCTAGTAGTATTTCCTTTCAAATTCACTTGTGTTAAAGTTAGAATCCGTCTTCTGTAAGCTGTGTGTGTTGTAAATATGGAGTAAAGTACCGGGAGCCAGTAAAAGTACCGGGAGCCAGTAAAGTACCGGGAGCCAGTAAAGTACCGGGAGCCAGTAAAGTACCGGGAGCCAGTAAAGTAACCGGGAGCCCAGTAAAAATTACCGGGAGCCAGTAAAGTACCGGAGCCAGTAAAGTACCGGGAGCCAGTAAAGTACCGGGAGCCAGTAAAGTACCGGGAGCCAGTAAAGTACCGGGAGCCAGTAAAGTGCCGGGAGCCAGTAAAGTGCCGGGGAGCCAGTAAAGTACCGGAGCCATAAGTACCGGGAGCCAGTAAAGTACCGGGAGCCAGTAAAGTACCGGGAGCCAGTAAAGTACCGGGAGCCAGTAAAGTACCGGGAGCCAGTAAAGTACCGGGAGCCAGTAAAGTACCGGGAGCCAGTAAAGTACCGGGAGCCAGTAAAGTACCGGGAGCCAGTAAAGTACCGGGAGCCCGTAAAGTACCGGGAGCCAGTAAAGTACCGGGAGCCAGTAAAGTACCGGGAGCCAGTAAGTACCGGGAGCCAGTAAAGTACGGGAGCCAGTAAAGTACCGGGAGCCAGTAAAAATACCGGGAGCCAGTTAAAGTACCGGGAGCCAGTAAAGTACCGGGAGCCAGTAAAGTACCGGGAGCCAGTAAAGTACCGGGAGCCAGTAAAGTACCGGGAGCCAGTTAAAGTACCGGAGCCAGTAAAGTACCGGGAGCCAGTAAAGTACCGGGAGCCAGTAAAGTACCGGGAGCCAGTAAAGTTACCGGGAGCCAGTAAAGTACCAGGAGCCAGTTAAAGTACCGGGAGCCAGTAAAGTGCCGGGAGCCAGTAAAGTACCGGGAGCCAGTAAAGTACCGGGACCAGTTAAAGTACCGGGAGCCAAGTAAATAACGGGAGCCAGTAAAGTTACCGGGGCCAGTAAGTACCGGGAAACCAGTAAGTACCGGAGCCAGTAAAGTACCGGGAGCCAGTAAAGTACCGGGAGCCAGTAAAGTACGGGAAGCCAGTAAAGTACCGGGAGCCAGTAAAGTACCGGGAAGCCAGTTAAAGTACCGGGAGCCAGTAAAAGTACGGGAGCCAGTAAAAATACCGGGAGCCAGTAAAGTACCGGGAGCCAGTAAAGTACCGGGAGCCAGTAAAGTACCGGGAGCCAGTAAAGTACCGGGAGCCAGTAAAGTACCGGGAGCCAGTAAAGTACCGGGGCCAGTAAAATACCGGGGGCCAGTAAGTACCGGGGGCCAGTAAAGTACCGGGAGCCAGTAAAGTACAGGGAGCCAGTAAAGTACCGGGAGCCAGTAAAGTACCGGGAGCCAGTAAAGTACCAGGAACCAGTAAAGTACCGGGAGCCAGTAAAGTAACCGGGAGCCCGTAAAGTAACGGAGCCAGTAAAGTAACAGGAGCCAGTAAAGTACCGGGAGCCAGTAAAGTTACCGGGAGCCCGTAAAGTACCGGGAGCCAGTAAAAATACCGGCAGCCAGTAAAGTACCAGGAGCCAGTAAAGTACCGGCAGCCAGTAAAGCACCGGGAGCCAGTAAAATACCGGGAGCCAGTAAAGTACCGGGAGCCAGTAAAAGTACCGGGGAGCCAGTAAAGTACCGGGAGCCAGTAAAAATACCGGGAGCCAGTAAAGTACCGGGGGCCAGTAAAGTACCCCGGGGGCCAGTAAAAATGCCGGGAGCCAGTAAAGTACGGGAGCCAGTAAAGTACCTGGAGCCAGTAAAATACCGGGACCCGTAAAGTACCGGGAGCCAGTAAAGTACCGGGAAACCAGTAAAGTACCGGGAGCCAGTAAGTACCAGGACCAGTAAAGTTACCGGGAGCCAGTAAAGTACCGGCAGTCAGTAAAGTACCGGGAGCCAGTAAAGTACCGGGGGCCAGTAAAATACCGGGAGCCAGTAAAGTACCGGGAGTCAGTAAAGTACCGGGAGCCAGTAAAGTACCGGCAGGGCCCGTAAAGTACCGGGACCAGTAAAGTACCGGAGCCAGTAAAGTACCGGGAGCCAGTAAAGTACCGGCAGCCAGTAAAGTACCGGGAGCCAGGGAAAGTACCGGGAGCCAGTAAAGTACCGGGAGCCAGTAAAGTACCGGGAGCCAGTAAAGTACCGGCAGCCAGTAAGTAAACCCGGGAGCCAGAAAAATACCGGCAGCCAGTAAAGTACCGGCAGCCCGTAAAGTACCGGGAGCCCGTAAAGTACCGGGAGCCAGTAAAGTACCGGGAGCCAGTTAAAGTACCGGGAGCCAGTTAAAGTACCGGGAGCCAGTAAAGTACCGGGAGCCAGTAAAGTCCGGCAGCCAGTAAAAGTACCGGCAGTCAGTAAAGTACCGGGGCCAGTAAAGTACCGGGAGCCAGTTTTAAAATACCGGGAGCCAGTTAAAGTAACCGGGAGCCAGTAAAGTACCGGGAGCCAGTAAAGTACCGGGAGCCAGTAAAGTACCGGGAGCCAGTAAAGTACAGGGATCCAGTAAAGTACCGGGATCCAGTAAAGTACCGGGGAAAGCCAGTAAAGTACCGGGAGCCAGTAAAGTACCGGGAGCCAGTAAAGAAACCGGGAGCCAGTAAAGTACCGGGAGCCAGTAAAGTACCGGGAGCCAGTAAAGTACCGGGAGCCAGTAAAGTACCGGGAGCCAGTAAAGTACCGGGAGCCAGTAAAGTACTGGGAGCCAGTAAAGTACCTGGAGCCAGTAAAGTACCGGGAGCCAGTAAAGTACCGCAGCCAGTAAAGTACCGGAGCCAGTAAATTTACCGGGAGCCAGTAAAGTACCGGGAGCCAGTAAAGTACCGGGAGCCAGTAAAGTACCGGGAGCCAGTAAAGTACCAGGAGCCAGTAAAGTACCGGGAGCCAGTAAAGTACCGGGAGCCAGTAAAGTACCGGCAGCCAGTAAAGTACCGGGAGTCAGTAAAGTACCGGGAGCCAGTAAAGTACCGGGAGCCAGTAAAGTACCGGGAGCCAGTAAAGTACCAGGAGCCAGTAAACTACCGGGAGCCAGTAAAGTACCGGCAGTCAGTAAAGTACCGGGAGCCAGTATGGGACTAGTAATACCTTCTCATACGTTTACTAAAACATATAAAAGTAAAATAAGTTTGGAGTGTTGTATGTGCGTTGATGAAGTACAGCGGAAAGTTTGTTTAGATTTTAATTATGTTTCATCAGTTATAACTCTTACAATTCTTTTTATTAGGTAAACGATGAAGAATTTAACTTAACTCAATAGTTAGTTTTTTATTTACAGAGGTAGATAAGGATACAGTGTTACCTGTTTCACTCTGCAAAACTCTTGCAAAGTGCTCTAAAATAATTATATGTGTGAGAGCAGAATAAGTTCTATTCTTATGGGTTTCGTCTTTAGCACCGACCCCTTAAACCCATAATATTTCTAGAACATTTTCCTACAAACCGAGTCTTGGGCTATAAGTTAAGTAATTTCTTATGTAACCAGATGGGCCACCCCATTGTCTATAATAGTTTTCTATTCTGACTTTGGCGACAGTCACTGTTACCCTAACCAAGAGTCAAAGCTTAAAATGACTGTTGGTTAAGTTATCCCATTCTACACTAGCCAAGTGTTCCATAAATCTATTGTAACATGCCGAAAGAAAAGCTGGGCCAATTATTTCATTATCCTTATTTTTGTATTTCCATTTAATAATACGGTCATATTTTACATGTTCTTGGGTGACCTCTAGATTATTAACGAGGGCCTCCTTGTTGGCCAAGACTAAATCATGCAGATTATTTCCTTTAGTTAGGTCTGTTACAAACTGCTTTAAAAACTAATTTTTAGACAACCTCGAGGAAATCGCTGGGGTTTTTCAGACTACCAGTCAAAGAGTCCCAGTCTACTTACCTTAAATTAACGTCCCTGAATAGTCTATCTTCACAGCTTTCTAAGTCCGGAAGCAGGTATAACACACCCAATATCAATTTTCAACTAGAAATTCTACCCTGGTAGATACTTTCTTTTCCATCTGCTTTAATTTTTGCTTTCATGTAGGAATTAAAGTTTGTGCCGACATATAACGTCACGTCACCATCACAGCGCAAGCTGGACGTCAATACCTGGTCCAGTGTGGTGAGATTGGTATAGCATTGCGTACCTTGTTCCAAGGTTCGTAGGTTCGAGTCTCCTTCAGCCAAAGATCAGTGTTTGTGTATATTTCGCCTGCTCTTGCGAATTCCTTGCATATATATATATATATATATATATATATATATATATATATATATATATAATATATATATATATTCATAGTAGTATGTTGGTAGACAGCAACCACCCTGGGAGGTACTACCGTCCTACCAAGTGAGTGTAAAAGGAGAGCCTGTAATTGTTTTACATGACGGAAGATTGCTGGTGTCTTTTGTCTGTCTCATAATACAAGATTACAGGTACGTCTTGCTGCTTCTACTTACACTTAGGTTACACTAAACATACATATACACGTTTATTTATGCACACTCATCTGAGTTTTCTTTGATTTTATCTTAATAATTCTTGTTCTTATTACTTTTCCTTTTATACCCATGGGGAAGTGGAATAAGAATCTTTCCTCCGTAAGCCATGCGTGTTGTAAAAGTCAACTAAAATGCCTGGAACAATGGGCTAGTAACCCCATTTCCTGTAATAATTACTAAAAAGAATAATAATAAGAAAATTGTCAAAGTGGGATGTTGTGCGAATGATAAGAAAGAGATGATTGTGGATGTTATGAATGAGAAGGTGGATGTCCTGGGTTTAAGTAAAACAAAGCTGACGGGGGTCGAGAGTTTCAGTGGAGAGGAATAAATGGGATTAGGTCAGGTTTTTCAAATCGAGTTAGAGCTAAAGAAGGGGTAGCAATAATGTTGAAGGATAAGCTATGGCAGGAAAAGAGGGACAATAAATGTATTAATTCAAATATTATGTGGAGTAAAATAAAGGTTTGATGTGAAAAGTGGGTTATAGTAAGCGTATATGCACCTGGAGAAGAGAGAAGTTTACAGGAGAGAGGGTTTTATTCTGAAATGTTGAGTGAATGCGTGGGGAGTTTTGAACCAAATGTGAGAGTACTTTTGGTTGGGGATTTCAATGCTAAAGTGAGTAAAAATGTTGTGGAGGGAGTAGTAGGTAAATTTGGGGCGCCAGGGGTAAATGAAAATGGGGAGCCTTTAACTGAGCTATGTGTAGAAAGAGGTTTGGTGATAAATAATACATATTTTATGAAAAAGAGGATAAATAAATATACAAGGTATGATGTAGCACGTAATGAAAGTAGTTAGATTATGTATTGGTGGATAAAAGGTTGATGGGTAGGCTCCAGGATGTACATGTTTATAGAGGGGCAACTGATATATCGGATCATTATCTAGTTGTAGCTACAGTTAGAGTAAGAGGTAGATGGGACAAGAGGAAAATAGCAACTACAAGTAAGAGGGAGGTGAAAGTGTATAAACTAAGGGAGGAGGAAGTTCAGGTGAAATATAAGCAACTATTGGCAGAAAGGTGGGCTGGTGCAAGTATGAGTAGAGGGAGGGGGGGGGGGTTGAAGAGCGTTTGAATAGTTTTAAAAATGCAGTTTTAGAATGTGGGGCAGAAGTTCGTGGCTATAGGAGGGTGGGTGCAGGAGGAAAGAGGAGTGATTGGTGGAATGATGAAGTAAAGGGTGTGATAAAAGAGAAGAAAGTAGCTTATGAGAGGTATTTACAAAGCAGAAGTGTTATAAGAAGAGCAGATAATATGGAGAGTAAAAGAAAGGTGAAGAGAGTGGTGAGAGAGTGCAAAAGGAGAGCGGATGATAGAGTGGGAGAGGCACTGTCAAGAAATTTTAATGAAAATAAGAAAAAAAATTTGGAGTGTGTTAAACAAGTTAAGAAAGCCTAGGGAACGAATGGATTTGTCAGTTAAAAACAGAGTAGGGGAGTTAGTAGATGGGGAGATGGAGGTATTGGGTAGATGGCGAGACTATTTTGAGGAACTTTTAAATGTCGACGAAGAAAGGGAGGCGGTAATTTCGTGCACTGGCCAGGGAGGTATACCATCTTTTAGGAGTGAAGAAGAGGAGGATGTGAGTGTGGGGTAAGTGCGTGAGGCATTACGTAGAATGAAAGGGGGTATAGCAGCTGGAACTGAATGGGATCATGACAGAAATGTTAAAAAACAGGGGAGATGTAGTGTTGGAGCGGTTGGCATTTTTGCTTAATAAATGTATGAAAGAGGGGAAGGTACCTAGGGATTGGTGGAGAGCTCGTATAGTCCTTTTATATAAGGGAAGGGAGACAAAAGAGATTGTAAAAATTATAGAGAAATAAATTTACTGAGTATACCAGGAAAAGTGTACGGTAGGGTTATTATTGAAAGAATTAGAGGTAGAATAGAATGTAGAATTGCGGATGAGCAAGGAGGTTTTAGAGTGGGTAGGGGATGTGTAGATCAAGTGTTTACATTGAAACATATATGTGAACAGTATTTAGATAAAGGTAGGGAAGTTTTTATTGCATTTATGGATTTAGAAAAGGCATATGATAGAGTGGATAGGGGAGCACTGTGGCAGATGTTGCAAGTATATGGAATAGGTGGTAAGTTACTAAATGGTGTTAAGAGTTTTTTTTGAGGATAGTGAGGCTCATGTTAGGGTGTGTAGAAGAGAAGGAGACTACTTCCCAGTAAAAGTAGGTCTTAGACAGGGATGTGTAATGTCACCACGGTTGTTTAATAAATTTATAGATGGGGTCGTAAAAGAAGTAAATGCTAGGGTGTTCGGGAGAGGGATGGGATTAAATTATTGGGAATCAAATACAAAATGGGAATTGACACAGTTACTTTTTGCTGATGATACTGTGGTAATGGGACATTCTAAAGAAAAATTGCAAAGGTTAGTGGACGAATTTGGGAGTATGTGTAAAGGTAGAAAGTAGAAAGTGAACATAGAAAAGAGAAAGGTGATGAGGTATCAATGATTTAGATAAGAAAATTGGATATCAGATTGGGAGGGAGGAGTATGGAAGAAGTGAATGTTTTCAGATATTTGGGAGTTGACGTGTCAGCAGATGGATTTATGAAGGATGAGGTTAATCATAGAATTGATGAAGGAAAAAAGGTGAGTGGTTCATTGAGGTATATGTGAAGACAAAAATTGCTATCTATGGAGGCAAAGAAGGGAATGTATGAAAGTAGAGTAGTACCAACACTCTTATATGTATGTGAAGCTTGGGTTGTGAATGCAGCAGCAAGGAGACGGTTGGAAGCAGTGGAGATGTCCTGTCTAAGGGCAATGTGTGGTGTAAATATTATGCAGAAAATTCGGAGTGTGGAAATTAGGAGAAGGTGTGGAGTTAATAAAAGTATACTTAGTCAGAGGGCTGAAGAGGCGTTGTTGAGGTGGTTTGGTCATTTAGAGAGAATGGATCAAAGTAGAATGACATGGAAAGCGTACAAATCTTTAGGGGAAGGAATGCGGGGTAGAGGTCGTCCTCGAAAATGTTGGAGGGAGGGGGGTAAAGGAGGTTTTGTGGGCGAGGAGCTTGGACTTCCAGCAAGCGTGCCTGAGCGTGTTAGATAGGAGTGAATGGAGACGAATAGTATGTGGGACCTGTTCGAGCTGTTGGAGTGTGATCAGGGAAATATTTAGTGAAGGGATTCAGGAAAACCGGTTATTTTATATAGCCGGACTTGAGCCCTGGAAATGGGAAGTACAATGCCTGCACTCTAAAGGAGGGGTGTGGGATATTGGCAGTTTGGAGGGATATGTTGTGTATCTTTATACGTATATGCTTCTAAACTATTGTATTCTGAGCACCTCTGCAAAAACAGTGATTATGTGTGAGTGAGGTGAATGTGTTGAATGATAATGAAAGTATTTTCTTTTCGGTGGAAAACGGCCCCCACTTGTTAAATATATAAATATATATATATATATTATAATATATTTTAAAATATATATATATATATATATATATATATATATAATATAAAATATATAATATATATATATATATATAAATATATATTATATTATATATATATATATTGTGTGCCTCAAGAGCCACACAATACATAAAAACCCGCACAAAGAAGAAAGGAGCTTACGATAGTTTCGGTCCGACTTGAACATTTGCAAAGTACGGATTTGCCTTTTTTTATTTGGCCACACAATGTACATTCCCTTACCAAACTGAGCCATCGATCCTACAAAACAATTGAGATAGCGAACTATCTTGTTTTAATTGCGAGACACTCTGGCAGTGTATGCTCAAGAATTTAACTTCGCTTACTCCTTTTGAATATCAGCCTCCACAAGCAGTCTGTATAGCAATGAAACCACGAAACAAATAGTTTTGAATCATTTACCAAACGCAGCAGGCCACGATTCGACACCACTACACATTGTCCTAGCAACATGAAAAAAAGCCTAGTTCGCTAGGCTCATGTTTGTTGGATCGATGGCTCAGTTGGTAAGGTAACATGTAATTTTGTGGTTACGAGGCGGGGACAATGCTTCGTAAGGTCAATTTTGGTCTGC
>NW_026509300.1:0-13703 GCF_026875155.1 Cherax quadricarinatus
CAATATGAGGGTTCAATGAAGAAAAAATTCCCAACTACTCCCGTTATGGAAAACTGAAGGAGATAATAACTAAACAATTATACAAACTGACCCCCGGGCCAAAAAATAGAGGGGAAAAATTTAAATGAAAGGGAAACCCTGGGTTTAATAATTCGGGAGGATCCCCACTTTCAAGGATAAACAACAGTCCCCGATCAAAAGTGCAAAAAAATTTGATAGGATGGATAATAAATTTTCAAAAAAAGAGATGCCAAGCCAATGAGGTTTGGGGTTTTCAAATCACTTGTTCCCTCTCTATCGGGAATACTGCGAAACATTAAAAACTCCATTAAAAGCAGGTAAAAATCCCCAGATCTAGAGAGTGTACAAAGATCCTTTACTGCACGAATTTTTCTGTCAAGCCCTTTAAAACTACTGGGAACGTTTGGGTAGCATTTGACTTTTATCGTTGGAACGCAGGGGGGAGAATATATCATAATCTACATTTGGGAAAATTTTGGGAAAGGGAAGGGCCCCAAAATTTTGCCCACAAAAATCACTCCCTACGAAAGTAAAAGACGGGGCCAGCCATTGAAAAAATGCCCCCAACAAAAAGTGGGGGGCCCCAAATTTGGAAACACTAAAGGGAAAAAAAAACCCATAAGTGTCCCGGGCCCAAGACTGTTCAACAGCCCCCCCTAAAGGCTTTAGGGGAATTGCCAATAAACCCCGGGCTCCCTTTTCAAGAGAGAGCTGGGCAGATACCTAAAAATCAAATGCCGATCAGCCGGGTGTGGCTCGTAAAGTTGGGAAAGGGGTTTCGGCCCCAGTAACAGCCAATTGACAGGGCCCCCGATCCAAACGGGAGGGCCCTGGGCAAGGACCGGGGCCCCGGGGGGGGGTTTTATCCCCGGAATAACCTCCAGGAAACCCGTAAGGGGGCCGCCAGGGTCGGTCATGGTTTTTCAAGTGCGGGCAGAGGGGTCAGGGGGAGTTTTAGGGGCGTCCCGGTGTTCGCGTTTTTTTTCAAGTGCGGCCGGGTCGGTTTAGGGTGCAGTCAGGGGGTGCAGCGTTTTTTTAAGTGCGGGCCCGGGGGCGGTCCGGTGGAAATCAGGGTGTGGTCAGGGGGGTGTTCAAGTGCGGCCAGGGGGCGGCCCAATGCGGTCAGGTGCAGCCAGGGTGCAGTCGGGTGCGGTTTAGGGGGTGGTCATATATCATCACTGTACTTTCACTATAATCAGTCACTGTATACAACATGAACATCACGTCTACACTAAATATCAGTCATGACACACTAAAATATCATCACGTATTACACTTATATCTCACTGTACTACAACATATATCATTTACGACTACACTAAATCGTCCGTACTACCCAAACACCTGACTACACAAACACACTGACAAACAAACACCCCCCGACTCACAAACAGTCCCCTTTCACCAATTTCATACTGACTACACAAATCATCACGCACCTATAATCAGACTGTACTTTTTAACTATATATAGTATGTACAACATAAAAAGCATGACTCATATAAAAGTCATGACACAACATTATAATCCTAATCCTAAATCAGCACTTACTAACACTAATATCATCACTTTTTAACACTTATATCACCCCTGTATCCTATAACAGCACTGTACAACACTAATACAGCACTTAACTACCTATTACATTTTCCCGTCTACACATAATCAACACTGTTACTACACTATATATTTCGTCAGGGGATTCCTATTTTCAGTCCATGTTTAAAACATATAAAAGTCAAGTACTAATATAACATTTACTTACTACACTAATATATGTCCACGTACACCATTAAGTCACTGTATACCTTATATCAGTCCTGTACACAAAATTAACATCACGTACTCATAAAACAGTCACTTTTCTACACTTAACATCACTGTACTACCTATATATCACCCCTGACACAAAGAACACTGTATTACACATTATCAGTCACCTTTCTACACAATAAACAGTCACGTACTACCTATATACTCACTGCACACATATACAGCACTGTACTCACATTTCAGCCTGTACTACACATATATCAGTCACTGTCTACAACAGTACATCACTGTACGCACTATATATCAGTCCTGTACTGCCTATATATCAGTCACGACTACACATAAACCATCACTGTATCAACATGTAAGTCACTGTACACACAATATCAGTCACGGTACTACACATATATCAGTCCCTGTACTACACTAAAATATCAGTCACTGTACTACACATATACAGCATGTACACACTATAATCATCACTGTACTACACTAATATCATCCGTACTACAACATGTATCTCACTGACACACTATAATCTTTCACTTACTACAACATGTATCAGCACGTACACACTATATCATCCTGACTACACAATATCATCACTGTACACACCATAATCATCACTGTACTACACTATATACAGTCACTGACTAACTATATACAGTCACTGTACACAACTATATATCATCACTGTCTACAACATAACATCACTGTACACCTATATATCAATACTGGTACAACACTATAACAGTCACTTACTAACACTAAATCAGTCACTGTACTCACTAAATCAGTCCGACTACACTAAAATTCAGTCACTGTACTGCACTATATATCAGTCACTGTCTACACTAAATCATCACTGAACTACACTATATTCAGTCAGTACAAAAACTAATATCATCACTGTACACACTAATTCACACGTACGCACTATAAACATCACTGTCACCTATATATAAACACTGTACTGCACAAAAATCATCACTGACTACCTATAATCAGTCACTGTACTACACTAATATCAGTCATGACACACATATACAGTCACTGTCTACACATATATCAGTCCTGTACTGCACTAATATCAGCAGTACACACATATATCACACGTACTGCACTAAATCATCACTGTACTACACTATATACATCACTGTACACACAAACAGTCACTGACTACACTAATATCTCACTGTACTAAAAATATGTATCACACTGTACAAACACTATAATAAGTCCGTCTAAAATAATACACACTGTACTACACTATAACAGTCACTGTACTACCTATATTCATCACTGTACTACATTATATCAGTCACTGTCTACACCATTTTCAGTCACTGACTACACTAATATAGTCACGTACAAAAACAAATCATCCTGTACTACACATATATCGTCACTGTACTCACTATAAATAGTCACTGTACACAACATGTTCAGTCACTGTACGCCCCATCATATCCTGTACTACACTATAATATCAGTCACGTACACAACATGTATCATCACTGACACACTAATATCACCGACTACAACATGTACAGTCACGTACTACCTATATATCATCACTGTACTAAACAGTATCATCACGTAACACTATAATAGTCCCCGTACTACAACATGTATCGTCACTGTACACCTATATTAGTCACTGTACTACAACTGTACAGTCACTGTACAACACTATATATCACACGTACTACAACAGATCAGTCACTGTCTACAACATGTATCATCACTTACACACATATATTCACTGACTACACTATATATCAGTCAGTACTACACTAAATATCAGTCACGTACACACTATATATCAGTCCGACAACACTATAATCAGTCACTGTACTACACCATATACAGCACTGTACACACATATATCAGTCCGACTACAACATGTATCAGCACGTACTACACTAATATCATCACTGTACTACAACATGTATCATCACTGACTACAAAGTATCTCCCCGTACTACACTATATATCAGTCACTGACACAACATGTATCATCACGACTACAACAGTACAGCACTGTACTACACTATAAAACAGTCACGTACTCCCTAAAATCATCACTTCGCACTATATATCATCATGTACTACACTAATACAGTCCTTACTACAACATGTATCAGTCATGACTGCACATATATCATCACTGTACTACAAATATCAGTCACTGTACAAAACAGTATCAGCACTGACACAACAGTATCAGTCACTACTACACTATTATCAGTCACTGTACTGCCTATTATCAGCCTGTACTGCACAATATAAACACTGTACTACACTATATATCATCACTGTACTACACTATAATCATCACTGTACACCATACATCATCACTGACTACACTATAATCGTCACGTATACACAACATAAAGTCCTGTACTACACTATATATCATCACTGTACTACACTATATTCATTCACTGACTACAACTATATCAGTCACGTACTACACTAATATCAGTCATTGAAACTACACATAAATCAGTCACTGTACTACACTAACACATCACTGACAAACTATAATCAGTCACTGTACTACACTATATTCAGTCACGTACACAACTGTATCAGTCACTGACTACACTAATACAGTCACTGTACTACACTTAATCAGTCACTGTACTACACATTACATCCTGTACTAACCAAAATAAAAACACTGTACACACTAACATCATCACTGTATACACTAATATCAGTCATGTACTACACTATACATCAGTCATGTACTACATATAATCATACTGTACTACACTATATATATCCACTGTACTACAACATATATCATCACTGTACTACACTATATATCAGCACTTACACACTAATATCATCACTGTAACTACCAACTCAGCACTGTACTACACTATTTTCATCACGACACTCCTTATCAGTCACTGACTACAAAATATCATCACTGTACTACAACAATATCTCACGACTACACTATATATCAGCACTGTACTACAACATATATCATCACTGACTAAACTATATACACACTGTACTAAAACAGTACAGTCACTGACTACACTATATATCATCCTGTACACACATATATCAGTCCTGTACTACACTATATATCTCACTGACACACTATTTTCAGTCACTGTACCACTATATACAGTCACTGTACTACACTATATATCACCACGTACTACCTATAACGTCACTGTACTACACTATAATATCACTGTACTACACATATATCAGCACTGACTAACCAAAAACATCACGTACAAACAAAAATTATCACACTTAACTACACATATATCAGTCACGTACTACCTATATATCAGTCACTGTACTACAACATTATCATCACTGTACTCACTATATATCTCCTGTACACACTATATATCAGTCACTGACACTATATACGTCACTGTACACTATAATCATCACTGTACACACTATATATCACCCACTGTACACTATATACAGTCACGTCCTATATATCACACGTACACACAATTATCATCACTTACTACACTTTATCATTCCTGTACTACAACATGTATCAGTCCTGACTACACTATATATCATCATGTACACACATATATCAGTCACTGTACAACAACATGTATCTCACTGTACTACACTATAATCAGTCACTGTACTCACATAATCATCACTGTACACACTATATATCATCACGTACACTAATATCAGCCCACTTACACTATTATCAGTCCTGTACTACAATATACATCCATGTACTACAACATGTATCGTCCTGTACTACACTATATATAGTCCTTTACTACACTATATTCATCACGTACTACACTAAATATCAGCCCATGACAAACTATTATCAGTCACTGTACACTAATACATCCTGTACACTATATACAGTCACGTACTACAACAATATCAGTCACTGTCTACACTATATAAAAACACTGTACTACCTATAATAAACACTGAAACTACACTATATATCAGTCACTGACACACCATATATCATCACTGTACTACACCATATATAGTCATGTACACACTATAATCAGCACTGTATTACACTATAACAGTCACTGACTACAACAAATCAGTCACTGTACTACACTTATTCATCACTGTACTACACTATAATTCAGTCACTGTACTACACTATATACATCACTGTACTACACTATAAAACGTCACTGACTACACTAAATCAGTCACGTACTACACTAAATCATCACTGTACACACTAATTCAGTCATTTACTACACCATAATCAGTCACTGTACTACCTATATATCGTCACTGTACTAACTATATATCGTCACTGTACACACATATATCGCACGTATTACATCCATATCAGTCACTGTACACTAATATCATTTCACTGTTCTACAACTATATCACACTGTACTACAACATGTATCAGTACTGTACTACACTATAATCAGTCCTGTCTACACTATATATCGTCATGTACACACTATAACATCACTGTACTACACTATAATCAGTCACTGTACACACTAAACATCACTGATACACTTAACAGTCACGTACTACACTATAAATCAGTCACTGTACTACACTATATTCAGTCACTGACTACACTAATAAAGTCACGTACTACACCTAAATCAGTCACTGTACTACACATATATCAGTCACGTACTACACTTTTATCATCACTGTACACACATATATCATCACTGTACTACAACATTACATCACGTACTACACTAAATCAGTCACTGTACTACACTATATATCATCACTGTACACTATTATCAGTCCTGTACACTATATATCATCACTGTACACACTATTATCAGTCACGCACTAATACATCCTGTACACTATATATCAGTCACTTACTACCTAATTCAGCACTGACTACCTAATACAGTCCTGTACTACAACTGTATCATCACGTACACACTATATATCGCACTGTACTACACTAAATATCATCACTGTAAAACAACATTATCATCACGTACTACACTATATACAGTCACGTCTACACATAAATCAGTACTGTCTACACTATATACAGTCACTGTCACATAATCATCCTTACACATATATAAACACTTACTCACTAAACAGTCACTGTCTACAACTGATCAGCACTGTACTACACTATAATCAGTCACTTACTACACATAACTCACTGTACTACACTATATATCATCACTGTACTACACTATAATCACACGTACACTATAATCATCACTGTACACTATATTCAGTCACTGTATACAACATGTATCGTCCTGTACTACACTATATATCCGTCACTGAAAACTACACTATATATCAGTCACTGTACTACACTAGTACAGTCACTGACTACACCAATACCCGTCACTGACTCACCATATATCTCACTGTACTACACTATTAATCACTGTTTACACATAACAGTCACTGTACAAAACCATATACAGTCACGTATACACATAATCGTCACGTACTACAAAATAACGCACTGTACACACATATATCAGTCACTGTACTACACTTTTAAATCACCTGTACTACACATATATCAGTCACTGTCACACTATAAATAAATCACTGCTACACTAATATCGTCACTGTACTACACCAATATCAGTCACTTACTACACTTATATCATCACTGTACACACTATATACAGTCACTGTACTACACTATATATCAGTCACTGTATTACACAATATACCCACGACACTATATATCAGTCACTTTTCTACAACATATATCGCACTGTACAAAAACATGTATCAGTCACGAACTACACAAATAATCATCACTGTACTACACAAAATATCATCACTGTACTACACTTAATCAGTCACTGTACTCACTAATACAGTCCTGTACACACTATAAATTACGTACTACACTATATTCACCCACTGAAACACTAAAATCGTCACTGTACTACACAATATCATCACGTACACCTATATATCAGTCACTGTACAAAACAAATCATCACTGTACACACATATACAGTCACTGTACTACACATATATCAGTCCCCTTCTCACCATATATCTCACTGTACTGCACTATAATCATCACTGTACTCACTAAAATCAGTCACTGTATACACTATAAATCATCACTGTACTGCACTATTTTCATCACTGTACTACACATATATCATCACGACTACAACATTATCATCACTGTACTACACTATATATCAGTCCTGTACTCACTATCATCACTGTACAACAACATATATCAGCATTTCCTACCCATAATCAGTCACTGTACTACACAATATCAGCACTGTACTGCACTATATATCAGTCACGACACACTTATACACACTGTACACACTATATATCACCCACGTACACAACATATATAGTCACGCCTACACCATATATAGTCACTGTCTACACCAAATTCATCACTGTACACAACATATATATCACTATACTAACTATATATCATCCTAAACACACTATATACATCACTAACTACAATAAATCATCACTTACACACATTATCATCACTGTACGCACTAATATCATCCGTACTACACCATAGATCAATCACTGTACACACTTACGACTGAGTCAGGTCTATGAAGTAATTTAAGACGACCTACTTCCACTTTTGAAAAAATGGTACACCACCTACGACTGCGCGCCTCTCCTGCCTACATTTTAAACCCTGCTTCTCCGCACATCCCCGTATCTTTTTCAAGATTGAGGGACTGACCACATCGACTAAAGGGTTTTGGGGACGATTACCTCATTCTCCTCCTGTTCCTTAAAGATTCTTCTTTGTATGGACTGAGAACCACGTGTGGCAAACGTTTCCTCAATAAAGATACCCAAGTTGCAAAAGTTCAATTTATCAAGAAGTTTAAGCCGGCCCATGGCCGGGCTCCGGAGTAAAAGCTCCGAAACTCAGCCAGGATAGAAAAATAATCAACTTCCCAAATCCGACAGTGTAAAAACCAAAAATTTTTTACTAAAACCCGCAGCTGGGGTAACCTAATTAGTGTCCCCTATTTACAATTACCAACTGAAGGGGAAACTTGAGGGAAGTTTTCCCCAAATTGGGAAAAAGAAACAACAAGAGGGGAAAAACTTGAAATTTTTCTGAGCAACTTTGACACCCTTTTTTCTCTGCTCAACTTTCTTTCGAAGATTCAAATTTTCATCCAAGGAACATAAATCAAGTTGGCCTTGAAGGGTTATGGGATTCTTTTCAAAAAGAACACAGCCGCCAGGCCATGCAGCAAAAGGCCGGGAAAAAAAGGCAGAGTGGGTTATGAGAATGTGGTAATGTTGGGATTTCTACTTAAATTTAATAAAAGACATGGATCCAAATAATTGGCATTGTTACTGGGTACTTTCGGTCTCCAGGAGCTTCGCAAGTTTAATGTTGGGACGGCTTGACGAGAGTACAGTGCCAACGGTGGGCTCTCAATCTGTTAATCTTATAACTTAATGTTGTTCGTACTCACAGCCCTTGTTAATCAGGGAAAATATCACAGCTGGAAGAAATTTCAGAGGGCCTATACTCCCCCCTTTGAATCAAATTTTAAAACCCAAAATACTGGGAACGTCTCCCCAAACCCTTGATTCCCCACGAACGATGGTATGATCATAACAACACGCAAAAGCCAAGAACTGAACTCATTTGCTGACCACCTCATGGGGACAGAAAACCCCATGCCCTTAACCCCAGGATCTCCCCAACCCACAACATGGGTTCGAGTCCTTGGGATGCATGTTTTTATGCAATACCCCTGTTCGTGGTTACAAAAAATATACATAATGTGCTTTTGGGGCTAGTAAGAGTGCCATAAATGTAAGAGTCCCTAATATAACAGGCCAAAATGATACCTGAAAGAGGCTAATGATACACGAAAGTGTCATAAGAACACTGAAGAGTGTCATAATATACAATTAAGAGTGTCATAATGAACAATGAAGGTGTCATAAGAAACAATTTAAAAGTGTCAAATGATACAATGAAGGTGTCATAATGATACAAGAAGAGGGCATAATGATACAATGAAGAGTTCATAAAAGAACAAGAAGAGTGTCATAATAAACCTGAAGATGTCAAAAGAACACTGAAGTGTCATAAGAAACAATGAAAGTGTCATAATATACAAAGAAGATGTCATAAAATGATACAAGAAGATGTCTAATGATACCTGAAAAGTTCAAATGATACAATGAAGAGTGCATAATGATACAATGAAAGTGCATAAGATACACGAATGTCATAATGATACAAAGAAGAGTGTCATAATGATACACTGAAGAGGCATAATGAACAATGAAGGTGGGCATAAAGATACAAGAAATGTCATAATGTACAATTAAGAGTGTCAAATATACACTGAAGTTCAAAAAAAACAATGAAAAAATGTCAAATGATACAATGAAGAGTGTCAAATGATACAATAAAAAGTGTCAAATGAACAATAAAGTGTCATAATGAACACGAAGAGTGTCATATGATACAATGGGAAAAGTTCAAATGAAAAATGAAAGTGTCAAATGAACACTGAATGTCATAATGATACAAAAAGAGTGCATAATGATACAATGAAATGCTAATGATACACGAAGTGCAAATGAACAATGAAAGGTCATAATATACAAAGAAGATGTCAAATGAACACTGAAAGTGTCAAATGAACAAGAAAAGTGTCAAATGATCAATGAAGAGTGTCATAATGAACAATGAAGAGTGTCAAAGATACAAGAGAGTTCATAAAATACAAAAGAAGAGTGTCATAAAGATACAATGAAAGTGTCTAATGAAACAATGAAGATGTCATAAAGAACAAGAAGAGGTCTAATGAACAAAGAAGATGTCATAATATACAAAAGAGTGTCATAATAACAATAAGAGTGTCATAATGAAAAACTGAAGGTTCATATGTACAAAAAGAGTGTCATAATGATACAATGAAGAGTGTCATAATGATACAAGAAGATGCATAATGAACAAGAAGATGTCATAATGAACACGAAGGTGTCAAAAGATAAAACGAAAGTGTCCAAAAAAACAATGAAGAGGTCATAATGATACAAAGAAGAGGCCATAATGAACAATGAAGAGTTCATAAAGACAAGAAGATTCTAATGAAAAAACTGGGGTGTCTAATATACAAAAGAAGGGGCATAATGATACAAAGAAAGTGTCATAATGAAACACTGAGTGTCATAATGATACAATAAGAGTGTCATAAAGATACAATGAAGAGTGTCATAAGAAAACTGGAGTGTCATAAGATACAATGAAAAGTGCATAATGATACAATGAAAAAGTGTCATAAAAACACTGAAGTGTCATAAATTTACACTAAAAATGTCAAATGATCAATGAAGAGTTCATAATGAAAAAAGAGTGTTTAAATGATACAAAAGAAGGGTCATTGATACAAGAAGAGTTAAAAAGTACAAGAAGAGTGTCATAATGTTACAAATAAGAGTGTCTAATGATACAATGAAAGTGTCATAAAGTACAATGAAGAGTGTCAAATGATACACTGAAGAGTGTCATAATATACACTGAAGATGTAAAGATACAAGAAGAGGTCAAAAAATGATACAATGAAGATTCATAATGATAAAATGAAGAGTGTCATAATGATACAATAAGATGTCATAATGTTCAATAAGATTCTAATGTTACAAGAAGAGGTCAAATGATACAATGAAGAGTGTCATAATTTCAATGAAGAGTGTCATAATGAACACTGAAGAGTGTCATAATGTACCTGAAGATGTCATAATAAAACAAAAAGGGTGTCATAATGAACAATAAGTACTCATATACAGAAAATATTAGAGAACTCAGCAGTCTCATCAAAACTGTACAGAATATTTTATACATCATTGTGCCAAAACGCTTTAACCCAAAACACATTTTATGATTACATCTTCTTGACTATGGTCAGTGGAATCGTCAGGGGTCAGTGTCAGTCTCACGTGGGGTCACAGACCCTGAGCTGTTTTGGGGGTTTAGTGTGGACGGTTCCAAACTGGCTTGCTTCTGCAGTTTTTTTAAAAATTGGGTGGAGAGTTGAAGGAGGAGGTTTTTGTTTCTCCGGGAGGAGTTTGGGAGCTAAGGCCACCTCAAGGGGTCTGGAGAGAGTGTGAGGTGGCGGGATTGTGGGGAATGAGGCTTCTAGAGTGAGTCAGTCTGTCTCTCGCTGTGAGGAGGCGTACTGGGGAGGGAGCAACGGGACCACAGTGAGGGCAGTCCAGCACCTGCTACAAGTGGCGAGTGGGTTTACAGTAAGGAAGGCGCATCAAGTAAGGAAAAATTAAGAGGAAGATCTGAAGGAAAAGGAAATCGCTTCCCCCGTTCTTCAGGATGAATGTACTTCATGGCCAGTGAAGGTAAGGGAATGCCCCGCAATGGAGGTAACGCATTCTTGTGGGGGAGACTCTCAGGGTAAAAACATTGACCGTGCTTTTTGGGAATAGGAATAAAAATGGGAGATAGAGTTGCTTCCCCGGAGCGGTGTTGGGACATTGCCCAAAAGGGGGATAATATCATTCAGGGAATGGGAACAAGCCCATTATCTGCTCAGTGCGGTGGAAGATATTTGGGAAGGGTAGGAGAAGACTGCAGATAAGTACAGGTCAG
This sequence comes from Cherax quadricarinatus, assembly GCF_026875155.1. NCBI lineage: Eukaryota > Metazoa > Arthropoda > Malacostraca > Decapoda > Parastacidae > Cherax > Cherax quadricarinatus. Next base: position 12,401 of record NW_026509300.1, read on the forward strand.
CTATAGATTCATTAAAGCTAAGGGAGGGACCCCCAATCATATGTACATCTTGCTAGGGGGGGAGTAGGAAATGAAGGGGTTGTCTAGGCAATTGGTGAAAATTGCGGGCTAACAGATACTGCAAGAACTTGCAATCCCTTTTTATTGAAACGGGAACAATTTTTATGGCAAACATGATATGTATCAAGGGGGGGGGTACATCTCCTGGGCTGGGGTGGAGCACTTGCAACTCGATTGAGAAGGCCTTTGGTAAAACCAAGATTTTAAACTGAGGAAGAAAGGTATGGGTTGTGTGGGAAACAACAGGTTTGAAACCCTTTTGGGTTGGAAACAGTAAATTTTAAAAAAGGCATTCAGCATGAAGTTTCAAAAAAGACATAATCGGGCAGCAAACAAAGGGGGAAGCAGGGGGCAGAAAGGGACTAGCTCCCCTTAAGGTTTACTTATAAAACAGGAGTGTAAGAAATAAGAAGTGAGCTAAATAATTGCAAGTGCGGAAACATAGATATTATTCTATAAAAGAGACCTGGGCCCAAACGAAAATAGAGAGAGCCCTCTGAATGTCACATACAAGGCTATAAATTATTCCCCCCTGAACAGGGGCAACAGGAAAGGTGGGGGAGTAGCCCATTTATACAAGACAATTTAAATTGTTGTTTAAAAAGATATTTAAAAATTTAAAACGCAGCCACTGAATCTGTTTGGGTTTCAGCTTCTCGAGGGGCCCAGAAAACTAATTTTTTGGGGGTGATTTTTCGGGGCCCCCAAATCTTGATAGGGAGTCAGAAACTTTTTATGGACAAATTCGTAAGGGATCACATACGAAAATGTTTGGCTAATGGGAATTCAACTATAACAGATTTACTGGGGAAAAAAATTTGACAGGAAATTTAGAGTCGGGACTTTCTGATACATCCAGGTTGTTTTTTTAAAACAGTTTGTGCAGAGCCAACTAGAGGAAATAACCTCCTTGACTTGGGGTTTTTGCCAGTAGGGAAAAACAATTAAAAACTTGAGGTTAATGATAGCTTGGGGAAAGTGACCAAATCACTCATTTTAATAATCATGGAAATTCCCCAATAATGGGAACAAGCTCCTCCCACTTTCGCTTGGCTGATTTTATAGGACTGAAAAATTACTTAGGTGGGGGAAATGGAAGACCTGACTAAGGGTCGGTAGGTGGTGATGGTTTCCGAATGATGCTTTCCAGGGCATAGTTCTAGCTGCTCATCAAATTATTTCCAAATAGGGAAATCAATCAAAAAAAAAAATGTCCAAATGGATGAACAATAATTAAAATACT
>NW_026509301.1:0-13232 GCF_026875155.1 Cherax quadricarinatus
AAAGATACAAAATACGGGAAAAAACACGACTGCGTGTTGTACAATAATGGCGGGATTTGGGCCAGTTTCCTGATGTATTTTTAAGTGACTTAATAATCATGGTGACTAATGTGGGGCTCAGCTGGTGCAAGATGGAAGGAGGCTGGGAAATTACCATCTATGTAATCACTTGCTCAGGCATTGGTACCTGGGATTTTACTGATGAGATTTGTTCTATGGTTGAGAAAAAGTCATTTATTCTGTTAACCGTATCAATAGGCTGTAGTTGTATTTCATTCAGTTTAGTTAGGACAATATCCCTAGTTTTTTCAGTATGTTGGCCCCCAGAATCTAAGAGAGTGTCTTCCAGGTCTTTTGTATATCTCCTCTTGTTTTGGTGAATCTATTGGAGTAGTACAATTGCTTAGCCTTTCTTATTAGTTTGGTGATTACTGATGCATATTGTTTAATAATATCTTTGTTTATTAACCCTGTCTATATTGCTTTTCATTTTGATGTTTCTTATCAATGGATCTTAGTATGCTGTTAGTTAGCCATGGGCAACCTAGCCAGTTTTATAAAGTTTTTCTTCTCTTTTTTAATAATTTCTACAGGAGAAGGGGTTACTAGCCCATTGCTCCCGGCATTTTAGTTACCTTGTACGACATGCATGGCTTACGGAGGAAAGATTCTTTTCCACTTCCCCATGGAGAATAGAGGAAATAAAGAAGAACAAGAACTATTAAGAAAAAATAAGAAAAACCTAGATGTATGTATAGTAAGGCCCCGCTTTATGGCGTTTCGCCTTACGGCGTTCCGCTAATATGGCGATGTCAAATTATGACCAAAATTTGCCATACGGCAAGCGGTCTTTCAAATACAGTGCCCCCCCACCTGGTTTGTTTACATTTTCCGTGACCACATCTATTATGTCAGGTAACTTTCCAAAATTTCAAGTGTTTTAAAGTTACTGCATATTTTATATGTACTCTGATAATTATACTTATGTGTACGTACTAAATATACTTACACAACTGTGTGGTGTGCGGGTACACTTTAAAAAATCGCTAAGTCTCTCTCTACTCATGGCGCCAATACTATGTAATAATAATCACTCTTGGGCACACTAAATGTCTTATTTTACATCAATATAGGCATTTTCATTAATCCATCTATGATATTTTCCTCAAAATTATATATGGAACCCATTACATAGCATATAAACATGATGCATGCACTCACAGAATAAAAATTGATGTAAATATGAGACTTGTTTACAAAGCAGCTGTGTAGGTAGTGTCGGAAGAATTACGTTTTCTCTAGTCAAACTGGGGGATAACTGTAGAAAAACATTCTTTTCATATGCCTTTACTCTATATATAGAAATTCACGATCCTTGTGGATTTAGTGCTTTTTATAATAATAATAATATTATTATTATTATTATTAATAATAATATTATTATTATTATTATTATTATTATTATCTTCATTCACTCTAAAAATGGTGTGTTGCTGTTTGTTTATTCTGAACTAACTTGTACACAATGTAAGAGCATTTGTATTGTGAGGTAATTATTATTATAATAAAAAAGTATTGAGGTAAATGTTTTACAAGCTCTTACAAATGGACGTGAATGAACTAAAAGTAGACACATATTAATACGCATTTATTTCGCCTGACCAATTGATCGTCCACTACCTGTTCAGTTTGTGTTTTTACATTGTCTCAACTCTGCATCTCGTTCTCTCTCTCGTTTACTCTTTCGTTAACTAGTTGGCTCTCATTGACGATGGCATCTAAGGTTAGCTGTGATAAAAAGAGAAGTCGTAAGCCTCTTGCTTTAAGTGCCAAGTTAGAGGATGATGGTGTGCCATTCTGATTTTATTCAATAAACACCCTGCCACTTACCTCTCACACATTAATATCAATATTTTAAGGTAAGTAATAAGTGTACTCTGTGTGTATCTTACCTTTTATTGTGTTTTTAATGCCTATTTCTATTGCTAACTTAATATAAGTTAGTGTAAACTTGTTGTCTGGCATTTATTGCATATTTTATGTGTGCTCTGATAATAATACTTGTGGAGCTGTGTGGTAGCCGAGTGGAGGGACAGCATTACGTTTTCTCTGCTCAGCCATCAGAGAAAACGTGTATGAAGCTGCGTTTGGCCCAGCCACTCCCTCACTCCGCTTTTGTTTACAATTTTCGGCATGAATTATTCATTACTTCTACCTTCGTTTATGATGGCATCTAAAGGTAGCGGTTACAAATGATTAAATTCAGTGAACAAGACATGTCGATGTTAATAATATGGCTCTGGGCCACAGTGTAGGTAGCCGGTAGGTGTAGCTCAGGCGGGCTACACCTACCGGCTACCTACACTGACTTCCTACAAATAAATACTACTCACCTCTCCTCCTATATTAAGACTACACATATTTTAAGGTAAACAATGAGTGTACTGTATGTGTATTTTACCTCTCTGGGATGTTTTAAATATCGTATATTAAGTATAAGACGGGGAGCCAGGGCTACCTACACCTGGGCTACCTGCACCTGACTTCCTACAAATAAGTACTACTCACCTCTCTCCCTACATTAAGATTACAAATACTTTAAGATAAGTAATGAATTTACTGTGAATGTATTTTACTTTGTGTGTTTTTAATGCCTAGTTCTAATACTAACTTAATATAATTTAGTGTAAACTTGTTGTCTGGCATTTATATGCATTTATAAATGGAAAAAAATGGCGTTCTGCCTTCCGGCGATGTCTGCTTTCCGGCGACAGCCTGGAACCTAACCCGCCGTATAAGTGGGGCCCTACTGTATATATACATATGTACAGTGGACCCCCGCATAGCGACCTTAATCCGTGCAAGAGGGCTGATTGTTATGCGAAATGTTCGGTATGCGAATGAATTTTCCCCATAAGAAATAATGGAAATCAAATTAATCCATGCAAGACACCCAAAAGTATGAAAAAAAAAATTTTACCACATGAAATATACATTTTCCTACACACAAAGAGAAGGATACATGCACAATAGTAGAGTAGTACATGCACAATATATATTGTGCATGTACTACTCTACTAAATGAAGAATAAATGACACTTACCTTTATTGAAGATGCAGCAATGACTGATGAGACACTGTGTCCTGGGAGTGCCTTTTCCTCCTGAGTACTGTAGGTCCTGTTTGGCATTGTCTTCCAGAACAGGCCTTAATCACACTGTATGCCACTATACGATTCTTAAATCTCTCAAACCAACCTTTGCTGCTTTAAATTCACCAATATGAGCACTAGTTCCAGGCATTTTTCCCTGTTCACACTGGGTGTTAGTCGAGTGGTGTGGGTTGCATCCTGGGAGACAAGATTAAGGACCCCAATGGAAATAAGTTAGACAGTCTTCGATGACACTGACTTTTTTTGGGTTATCCTGGGTGGCAAATCCTCTGGGGTTAATTGTTTCTTGGTATTCTCATAAGCCACACCAACAATGGTGCTACAGCAGCATCAGCAGCAGCTGACGGTGGTACAGCAGCAACAGACGATGCTACAGCAGCAGCAGACGATGCTACAGCAGCAGCAGACGATGCTACAGCAGCAGCAACGATGCTACAGCAGCAGCATACGATGCTACAGCCAGCAGCAGACGATGCTACAGCAGCAGCAGCAGCTGACATGTACAACAGCAGCAGCAGCTGACAGTGGCAGCGCAGCTGACAGTGCAGCAGCAGCTGACGGTGGTACAGCAGCAGCAGCAGCTGTACCACCAATAGTAGCGATGGTTGATTGGGGTTTATTATACAACCTGGCCAGCTCGAGACACGCACTCCACTTTCATACTTATCATGATCTTTTTCTTCATCTCTATAGTAATTCTCACCCTTATTGCTGTAGGGTTGGCACTAGAAGCTTTCTTGGGGCCCATGGTCACTTATTTTCCAGAAAAAATCACCAAAAACACTGTAATAATACGAAATGTTCCGATTGTATGCTTGGATGTTACCGCGGAGGCTGGCTGGTAAACAATGCCACCGGCGGAACTTGTGAGCGTGGCTCAGGCCGCACATTGGACGCGTCTCGGACGAAGGGCGGTGAGCGGGTTTTTGGGCGGTATGCGAGGCAAAATTTTTGCAAAAAAAAGCGAGCAGTATGCGGATTGTACGGCATGCGATGCGTGCGGTATGCGGGGGTCCACTGTATATGCATGAGTATATGGAGAGTAAAAGAAAGGTGAAGAGAGTGGTGAGAGAGTGCAAAAGGAGAGCAGATGATAGAGTGGGAGAGGCACTGTCAAGAAATTTTAATGAAAATAAGAAAAAAATTTGGAGTGAGTTAAACAAGTTAAGAAAGCCTAGGGAAAGTATGGATTTGTCAGTTAAAAACAGAGTAGGGGAGTTAGTAGAGGGGGGAGAGGGAGGTATTAGGTAATGCGAAAAATATTTTGAGGAACTTTAAATGTGAGGAAGAAAGGGGGCGGTAATTTCATGCACTGGTCAGGGAGGTATACCATCTTTTAGGAGTGAAGAAGAGCAGAAATGTAAGTGTGGGGGAGGTATGCGAGGCATTAGTAGAATGAAAGGGGGTAAAGCAGCTGGAACTGATGGGATCATGACAGAAATGTTAAAAGCAAGGGGGGGATATAGTGTTGGAGTGGTTGGTACTTTTGTTTAATAAATGATGAAAGAGGGAAGGTACCTAGGGATTGGCAGAGAGCAATGTATAGTCCCTCTATAAAAAGGGGAAAAGGGGGACAAAAGAGATTGTAAAAATTTTAGGGGAATAATTTTAAAATTGAGTATACCAGAAAAGTGTACGGTAGGGTTATAAATTGAAAGAATTAGAGGTAAGACAGAATGTAGGATTGCGGATGAGCAAGGAGGTTTCAGAGTGGGTAGGGATGGTAGATAAAGTGTTTTACATTGAAGCATATATGTAAACAGTATTTAGATAAAGGTAGGGAAGTTTTTATTGCTTTTAAACGGATTTAAAAAGGCATATGATATAGAGGATGGGGGAATAATGTGGCAGATGTTGCAAGTAATGGAATAGGTGGTAAGTTAACTAAATGCTTTAAAGAGTTTTTATGAGGATAGTGAGGCTCAGGTTAGGGTGTGTAGAAGAGAGGGAAAATACTTCCCGGTAAAAGTAGGTCTTAGACAGGGATGGTAATGTCACCATGGTTGTTTAATATATTTATTTGATGGGGTTGTAAAAGAAGTAAATGCTAGGGGGTTCGGGAGAGGAGTTGGATTAAATTAATGGGGAATCAAATTCAAAATGGAATTAACACAGTTACTTTTTGCTGATGATACTGTGCTTTTGGGAATTCTAAAGAAAAATTGCAAAGGTTAGTGGAGAGTTTGGGAATGTGTTTTAAAGGTAGAAAGTTGAAAGTGAACAAGAAAAGAGTAAGGTGATGAGGGTATCAATGATTTAGCTAAGAAAAATTGGATATCAAATTGGGAAGGAGGAGTATGGAAGAAGTGAAAAGTTTTCAGATAATTGGGAGTTGACGTGTCGGCGGATGGATTTATGAAGGATGAGGTTAATCAAAGAATTGATGAGGGAAAAAAGGTGAGTGGTGCATTGAGGCATTTGTGGAGTCAAAAAACGTTATCATGGAGGGAAAGAAGGGAATGTATGAAAGTATAGTAGTACCAACACTCTTTTATGGGGTGAAACTTGGGGGGTAAATGCAGCAGCGAAGAGGTGGTTGAGGCAGTGGAGATGTTTTGTCTAAGGGCAATGTGTGGTGTAAAAAATTATGTAGAAATTCGGAGTGTGGAAATTAGGAAAAGGTGTGGAGTTTAAAAAAAGTATTAGTCAGAGGGCAGAAGAGGGGTTGTTGAGGTGGGTTTTGGGCATTTAGAGAGAAAGGATCAAAGGGAGAATGACATGGAAAGCTATAAATCTATAGGGGAAGGAAGGCGAGGGAGGGGTCGTCCTCGAAAGGGTTGGAGAGAGGGGGTAAAGGAGGTTTTGTGGCAAGGGGCTTGGACTTCCAGCAAGCGTGCGTGAGCATGTTAGATAGGAGTGAATGGAGACGAATGGTACTTGGACCTGACGATCTGTTGGAGTGTGAGCGGGTAATATTTAGTGAAGGGGTTCAGGGAAACCGGTTATTTTCATATAGTCGGACTTGAGTCCTGGAAATGGGAAGTACATTGCCTGCACTTTAAAGGAGGAGTTTGGGATATTGGCAGTTTGGAGGGATATGTTGGTATCTTTAATACGTATATGCTTTAAAGTTGCATTAACACCTCTGCAAAAACGGATTAGGTGGTAGGGGAAAGTGTTGAATGATGATAAATATTTTCCTTTTTTTGGGGGTTTTTTTTCTTTTTTGGGGCACCCGCCTCGGTGGGAGATGGCCCCCTTTTTGAAAAAAAAAAAAAAAGCATATCATGTGCATACCCCGGTTTTATAAAAACTCTCCCAAATATTAGTGACGTCAGCTGTCAAAAACTACTATACTTAAAATATACTTTTTTGAACCTTTTATTTGAATATTTTTTATTCGTTATGTGCAGAATCAAGTTATTATTCTTTAAGCCTTAAACTTTGAACCTCGCATTATATTAAGATAAAATAATGAATTTTAAAAAAGTTAACCCATCATATCAGTCTAGATTAATATTTTTTAAGTATTTAGGTTTAGTCGCCCGAATGCCCCGGCATGATAGTGACTTTTTTTGATATAACAAATCAAAATTTAAATACACATGGAATTTTTGCAAGAAATAAAATTTTTACCCTTAGTAAAATATAAGGAGAAGGGGTTACTAGCTCCTTCTCTTAGATTTCAGTTCCCTCTTATGACACCATGGCTGACTGGAAGGATTGTTCTCTGTTCCTCTGGCTTTTGTGTAAATATGATGATTAAAAATAATAAAATTTAAAAAATATTCTCATTTGCCACAGGTTAAAACACCGTTTTCATTTTAAAACAAGAGCCCTGTGTTGGCTAAGGATGCAAGCCCCAAAGGAGACAACGGTATGATTGAATGACCCCAGAAATGTACCAACAAAAGAAGAAGGGAACACCTCAAGACAGCCCAAGAAATCCGAAAATGAAATGTTGCACAGTTTAGAATTTTAGTTAGTGCCCCAAATTTTCATTCCCCTCCATCCGATTTACGACCGATTTGGTTCTGAAAAACTGGCAAAGTGAAATGGTCGAATTTTGAACTTTACTACTGAATATCAACAAAACATTTTTGTAATGACTTTTTTTTATTGTTTTTTTTTGGTATTTCATGTTTTACTTTACTTTTTAGTTTTTTAGTACTGTATTTTATACTGAAAGGTTTAGAAAACGGTACAACACAAATAGTTGTTTTTTCCCCGAAATTTGGTAAAAAACACATTTAATCGGATGGGTTTTTAGTTGAGATTTTTTTGACTATATTTTTTAAAAAAAAGTTTTGGGGGTTTCCTTATGTAAAAAAATTTGAAAAAATTTTAAATCTTTAAAGAAAATTTAAACTTGGGGTGACAAACTTTTTTTTTTCCATTTTTTCCCAAAATTTTTTTTCTCATTTCGCTCTTTCCTTCCAGCTTAACCGGGGGGGGGGAAAGGGGAATTACCCCTTTTTCCCCCGTTTTCCCCCCAACCCAAAGGAAAACCCCTTTCAAAAAAAAAAAAAGGAGGAAAGGGGTTGGGGGGCCATCGGGGCCTTAAATTTAAATAAAAGTTTACCAACCCCAAATTTTTAATGAAAAAAAAAACCCATTGGAAAAAAAAAACAAAAACCCCCCCATATGTTTTTCCCCCTTTAAAAAACCCCTTTTTAAAAAACCCCCAAAACTGTTCCCCCTACTTTTAAAAAAAAAACTTCCAGTTTTTAAAACTTTTTTTTAATTTTAAACCATTATGCGGTTCCTTTTTGGGGAATTTTCCCTTTTTAAATTCCCCCCCTTAAAAAATATTTTTTGGGGAAAAACCCCCTTTTAAGTTCCTCCCTTTCCTTGGGAAAATAATTCCTTTTAGGTTTTCCCCGGGGAAATTCCCCCCTTTTAAATCCCCCCGGAAAAAAAACTCCAAATTTCCCCCTTTTTTGGTTTTAAAAATTTTTTGAATTAGCTGGCTTTTTTTCATTTTCAAAAATTTTTAACAACCAATTTAAAATGGGAAAAAAAAGGGGGGGACCCCCCTTTTTTTTTTAAAGAACAAAAAGGGGTTTAAAAAAAAATAAAAGGGGTTTTTTGTTAATTAAAAATACTCCCCTTCATTGATCAAATTCCTTTTCATTTATATTTTTCCAGGAATTTTTTTGAATTAGGGCCCTTTTGGGGCAAACAAAGGAAGGGGGCCCAAACGTTGACAGGGGGAAACCAAAAAAAAAAGGGGGCGGGCAGGGGGGTCACAATCACAGGACACCCAAGGAATCAGGGGGGGGTTTCCTTTTCCCTTGGCCCCCACCCCTCCTTTTCCCCCAGAACCCACAACCCCATGATCCAAACGCATTGGAAATTTTTCCCCCCTTTAAAAAAAATCAAATTTTACTTTTTTTTTGAAAAAAAGAGCAGGTAAAAAAAAAATTAAAAAATTTTTTATATTAAAAAAATTTTGGCAGAGGTTTTCGTTAAATATACAAAAACCAGTTTCTTAAAAAAGAACTCTGGGGAGGGGCTTTAAAAAAAGGGGTTTTGGGTTTTAAAGGAGGGAATGGAAAAAAATTTTTTTTCTTATCGTTATTGGGCAAATAAAATTTAAAGGGGGTTTAAAAACCCACCATTGGCCCAGTAAAAAACCCGATCAAAAATTTCTTTAAAAAATTATTAAACACCCTCTAAAGACGGGGGGTGGGGGGAAATTTTTTTTTTTCAGGGGACCCGCTGGGGAACCCCATTTTTAATAAAAAAAAAATAAAAATCTTTGTAAATAAAAAATTTTTAAAAAAACTGCATTCTTCCCTTTTCCCGACACCCCTTTGACCTCTCGGGTTCACAAAAAGACACTTTCCGTGTCACATGACACCCTTTTCTCTGCTCCCTACACCTTCTCTACTGTGTCACCCTGACCCCTTGTCTCGGGGTCACAACTTCACTCCGCATAGCGTCTTTTTCTTCAAAGGGCCCGTCACATGACGCTTTCAGTGTACACTACAATCCATCTTCTTTATGTCACACACACCCTTTTCTTTTCATGTTCCACTCGATCCTTTCTTTTTTCAGGTTTAATCCGCATACTTCCTTCAGGCCCCACTAAAATCCCCCCATTTCTCAGGTCACATCCAGCGCAGCTGACTTGGCCCCCAGTTGACTAGCGTCGGTGGGATCCGTTAAAATCACCTACAATTTTATCCTTGGTAGTCTTGTTAATACTTCTAAAGGCCCGCAGAAACACACCGTAAAGGGGGTCTGGGAGCACTTTTACCCCTTTCCCAAAACCATTACACACACCGCAAGGGGGTCCGGTTAATACTACTTGCAGAAACCTTGTTGCAAGTTACTGAGTGCGGCCAAGTAAAGAGGCCATCAACCAGTGACGCGGCAGCGTTCTCTAAAACCAGTAAAAGCCGTAGAATACCCTAAGAAGTCAGAGGAATACTCTCACTGCCAGTGATGTCTACCGTAAGGTGTTCTGGTAAATACTGCTTCAAAAGGCCCGGCTCAGCACCCCCCACTTTGGGTTTTTGATGACGTACCCTTTGGGTACTCCGCCGACGGGTTAGTCTTTTAAAACCGCTAGTTTGGCAGGGGGCCGCCACACCCACACTCTGACACTCACTAACATGATGTTACCCACACACTGACCCCACTAAATGATGTTATCCACAACTGACACTCACTAACATGATGTTTTCCCAACTGACCCTCACTAAAAATGATTTACCCACACTACTTACACAAACTGATTTTATCCCACACTGACCCTCATTTAACAGATGATACCCAAAACCAAATTACACGGGACTGTTTTTAAATAAATTTTTAAAATTTACCAACAATAATGTAATATAAAAGGAAAGGGAACAAACAAAAAAAACTTTTCACTCCCCCCAGAATTTTGTTAACCCTTAAAACAGTACATGAAGAACGAACAATTCGGGAAAGATCCCATGGATGACGTGGAAGACGGACAGGGAAGAAAGACGGGAAGGGGAGTGTTCTAGTGTAGAAAAAGAGCCAGGCTTCCCCTGCAGCTAAGCATCGGGGGAAAACATTGAAAACCATAGCAGGCTCCTCTTTTTGGGACCCCGGTGGGTGATGAGGAAGTGGGGACAGATGAAGAATAGTCGGTGAGGGGAAGGGTCTTGATTTTGTAGATAAAGACCCCAGGGCAAAAAACCCAGCTCAGGCACGCGGGGGCAGTGTGAGAGGGCTGTTGGGGGCAAGAGGAGGAGCAATCAGACAGTGCTGCTGGCTGATATGCTCAGGCTGGGGTGAAGAGCTGTTTGGGACGTCAGATCGGGAGGTCACTTGTGTGTTGCGGAAGGTGTTGTGTTTTGGCACATTTCACGGTGATGGAGCCACTCTTGATTTTTGAAGTCTCTCCTTGGACTTTGGAATAGTTGCTTTCTGATTTTTGGAGAGTTCAGATTCGTCACGAGGTAAGAAGGCTTTTTCAAAAGGAATTTGGTGATTTTGGTGCGGGTACTTAACAGCTCCCTTTTTTTTTTAAATAGTGGAGCATTATGCGCTCATTTGGGTTGGGAGGTTGGGGGGTATGTAAAAGGTTACAGCCCCATTAAAAGGGTTCTGGGTAACGGTTTCCCCTGTGGTTTTCTTTTTTTGGGTTACTTCTTCACTACATTTCAAGTGTCAAGGTTGTCAAAATGTTCTGGTTCTATTGTTTTCTGTGCTGTGTTGAAAAAAGGCAGGGGGGTTTTGGTCGGTTGGGGTTTTTTGGGGCGGGTGGGGGGTGGGAAAGGGGCAGTAACGGTGGTGTTGGTTTTAGGAAGGGGCTTGGTCAGAGTTACGGTAGGACCAGGGGTTTGGGGGTGAAGTTAACAATGTCTGGTTTAGTTTGAGGTGTCTTGTGTGGGGGAGTCTGGAAAAGTTGAAGTTTGGCATTTGTTTGGCAAACATTCATTGATTGTTGTGTTAAATGAGCCAGGGTTTGCAGCATTAGTGAGGTGTGCATACATCATCAGTATAGCACCTTATGGAGCGCATCAGGAAGAGCAGAGAGGGCTGGAGGGGTGGAGATGTTGTTGTGTAGCTTAAAGGGAAATTCGGTACTATTAAAATTTTTGCAAGGGGCGGCATATGTTGGCGATTTAGGGTTGTTTTTTGGGTTTCTTCAATGTTTTTCTTAGACGGGGACTTCTTTACGAGGGGGCATTTTGCTGTAAGGGTGTTTGGGGAGTACCCTTTCATTGAGGCAGGAGGGGGGGTAGTGGTAGTAGAAAAATTCCTTGAAAATCATTGGGCCCTCTTTACCACAGTTTGTGCCACTTTTCCCTTTTAGAGGCAGTCAGGGGTTGAGTGGTGAAGGATCACGTCCCGCAGGAAGAGTTGGGGGAAACGTTCGGGTTCAAGTGACTTGGATGGATATAAGTAGGAGATAGCTAGGCACGACATGCTCTAGAGCCATATTTGAGTTGGGGAAGGTTGCTTGATCATTGTAGAGGGTTTTGGGGGTTTTGGTGATAGTTCAATTGACGCCCCGGATTTTTTTCCTCATAGAGGTCTTGAATCCCCAGTCGATAAAGAAGTGAGAGTTTTCCACTGTTTTACAAAACAAAGTTTTCCCAGCAAAAAAAAGGGGAAGGGGAGATGGTAACTGTCGTTCTCTGAGGGTTTTTCATAGAGGTTCCCCATTGCTTTTGAGGCTTTAAATCCATACAGACGACGATGAATGAGTCTTTTCATCCCAAAAGGATGGCTGAATTTAACCTGTAGGCAAGTCTTTCAGGCAGCAAGGGCAAGTTTATAGATCATTTTTTTACTCCAATGTTGGGTTTTACCTTTCACGGGTTTTTCAAGTATCATGAAGAGAAGGCAGGCGGGTACATGTTATAGGTTCCCCTCCCCCCACGGGGGGTTGAAAACCTTCTTGGACGCAGGGGTATATATAGGCTCAGAGTGAGGGGCAATACAGTTTTGGAATTAACAATTTTATAAATACAATATGGGGAAAAAAAAAAAAACGGGAAAAAAGGTATGTTTTGGGGGCTAAAAAATTTTCAAAAATTCCCAAAAGGGAAAAATTTTAACCGTAAAGGCCTTTTTTAATTTTTAAAAAAATGGATGGAAAAGGGGGGCGTTTTCGGGGTCCAAAAACTTAGAATGGTAAGGGTTTTTTAAAAAAAAAAAAGGACTTAATTGAAATTTAGAAAATTTGAAAACATAAAACCCCCCCACATAGAAATATAAAAGGCCTTACGAGAAAAAAAAAAGGTTTTTGCCAAATATTTGTTTAACCCCCTTTTTTTTTTTGGGTAAAGCTTTTCCTTTTCTATTTCATTTAAACCAAAAACAAACAACTTTTTACCATTTAAATCTTACAAATTCCCCCCCTGACATTTAAACCCTGTCCCCTGTCTTTTGTTAAACCAACCAAAAATTCATTAAACGGCCTTTTTTTAGGAAATATTTTTCTCAATGGGTTCCCCAAGGTAAACTTTTTCCACCCAAGGGCGGGGGTTGCACCCTTTGTTTAAAACTACCTCAAACTTAATGACTAAAACCCTACACCAGTTTGCCCTCCTCCCGGGCTTTTCCCCCCTTGGGCCCAAAAGTAAAAATGGGAGATACAAACCTCCCACCCTCCCGCCAGGGTTCCCCCCCTATCCTGGTGATACTCCTTTTTCTCCCCCAGGATTGCATTGGTGGCGCCCACCCAAAGGGCAGGAGCCCCCCTTGCACCCCGTTGCTGTCTAAGTCCCACCCCCACCCGTACTGTGTCTCACCCATCACCCGTGTTGCCTCCTCCCGCCGTCGGAAAAGTCTCCCAAGGCCCCCCCCCGGGCCCCTTTTTAAAACGGCCCCAAAAACTTTAAAATTTTGCCTCTACTGTTTTACCCAGTTTCCTCCTTTTTTCACAGTTGGGACTTTTTTAGACCCAATGCCTTTTCCTTTCCCCCACCCCCCCTCCCCGCCACCCTGTCTGGCCAACCCGCCCACTCCAAACCCCTTTTTCTGCAACCCCCCTACCAAATTTTTGCCCTCCCCCCCGGGTTTAGCCCAAAAACGTGCCCATAAAACTTTAAAAAACCAACCCGGTTCCTTTCTCCCGCCCCAAAAGAACCCCAACCAGGAAAAAACTTTAAAGTTTTTTTTCCCCCCT
>NW_026509302.1:0-37512 GCF_026875155.1 Cherax quadricarinatus
CACAACGGTTCAGTAGGGTGATGAGGTGTCCAAAGTGGGCGCCTGTGACAAGCGGGGTTACAGGGGTCGTCCTAGGACCTGTGCTGTCTTGGTATAGTGAATGACATAACGGAAGGGTTTAGACTCAGAAGGTCCTTGTTGCGGACATGTGAAGTTAATGAAAAGAACAAAGGATGAGGATCAGGCAGGGGATACAAAGAGACCGAACAGGCTACAAGCCGGGTCCACAACGGCTCTTGAGTTTAACCCGCCAAATGCAAGTCAAAAGTTTGGGGAAGGGCAGGAAGGACGCAGACAGAATATAGTTTAGATGGCCAAAGTCTGCAAAACCTCACTCAAGGAAAAAGATCTGGGGTGGTATAAACCGAGCTAACCGTGAGGCCGACATCAATCAGATAAACTTTGCAGGCATAGGGCTTGGAAACCTACGGATAGCGTTCGATACTCAGTAAGGAGTCGTTAAAGGGACTCTGTATACCATTACGTCAGGCCATATGGAGTATGCAGCACCAGTTTGGAATCCACTCTAGTCAAGCACGTCAGAAATTTAGAGAAGTGCAAGGTTTCCCAACAAGATGTCCAAGTCGGGGATTGTCCTATAAAGAAAGTTGAGGGAAATCGGCCTGACGACATGAGGCCAGGGGGTCAGGGAGACATGATACGACTATAAAAATTGCGCGGAATAGGAGGTGGACAAAGAGGGATGTTCCAGAGAAGGGCACAGACACAAAGGTAAATTGGAAGTTGAAACCAGATGAATCAAAGGGATGTTAGGAAGTTTCTTCGTCATATGGTTATCAGGCCATGGAATAGCCTAGAAAGTGATGTGGTGGAGGCGGGAACCATTACTAGTTTTAAGGCGAGGTGATAAAGCTCATGGAGCAGGAGGGAGAGGACCTAGTAGCATCAGGAAGAGGCGGGGCCAGAGCTATGACTGAACCCCGCAACCACAAATATGATACAAATAGGTGATACGTCGAGTACAACCGGGTCGTAGTGATACAATTTTTAAAAGGTGAAAAAAATCGAACCAAGATGAGATAGTATTGATATTATACTAAGTAACAAGCAGAACATGACTCAAGTGAGTGAACACCTTCACAGCATCACAGCAGAACATGCTCAAGGAGTGAACACCTTCACAGCATCACAGCAGAACATGACTCAAGTGAGTGAACACCTTCACACCCTCACAGCAGAACATGACTCAAGTCAGTAAACACCTTTCACAGCATCACAGCAGAACATGACTCAAGTCAGTGAACACCTTCACAGCATCACAGCAGAACATGACTCAAGTGAGTAAAACACCTTCACGCATCACAGCAGAACATGACTCAAGTCAGTGAACACCTTCACAGCATCACAGCAGAACATGACTCAAGTGAGTGAACACCTTCACAACATCACAGCAGAACATGACTCAAGTGAGTGAACACCTTAAACAACATACAGCAGAACATGACTAAAGTGAGTGAACACCTTCACAACATCACAGCAGAACATGACTCAAGTGAGTGAACACCTTCACAGCATCACAGCAGAACATGACTCAAGTGAGTGAACACCTTCACAACATACAGCAGAACATGACTCAAGTGAGTGAACACCTTCACAACATCACAGCAGAACATGACTCAAGTGAGTGAACACCTTCACAACATCACAGCAGAACATGACTCAAGTGAGTGAACACCTTCACAACATCACAGCAGAACATGACTCAAGTGAGTGAACACCTTCACAACATCACAGCAGAACATGACTCAAGTGAGTGAACACCTTCACAGCACACAGCAAACATGACTCAAGGGGAGTGAACACCTTCACAACATCACAGCAGAACATGACTCAAGTGAGTGAACACCTTCTCAGCATCACAGAAGAACATGACTCAAGTGAGTGAACACCTTCACAACATCACAGCAGAACATGACCTCAAGTGAGTGAACACCTTCACAGCATCACAGCAAAAACATGACTAAGTGAGTGAACACCTTCAACAGCATCACAGCAGAACATGACTCAAGTGAGTGAACACCTTCACAGCATCACAGCAGAACATGACTCAAGTGAGTGAACACCTTCACAGCATCACAGCAGAACATGACTCAAGTGAGTGAACACCTTCACAGCATCACAGCAGAACATGACTCAAGTGAGTGAACACCTTCCAGCATCACAGCAGAACATGACTCAAGTGAGTGAACACCTTCACGATCACAGCAGAACATGACTCAAGTGAGTGAACACCTCACAGAAATCACAGCAGAACATGACTCAAGTGAGTGAACACCTTCTCAGCATCACAGCAGAACATGACTCAAGTGAGTGAACACCTTCACAGCATCACAGCAGAACATGACTCAAGTGAGTGAACACCTTCACAGCATCACAGCAGAACATGACTCAAGTGAGTGAACACCTTCACAGCATCACAGCAGAACATGACTAAAGTGAGTGTACACCTTCACAGAATCACAGCAGAACATGACTCAAGTGAGTGAACACCTTCACAGCATCACAGCAGAACATGACTAAAGTGAGTGAACACCTTCACACATCACGCAGAACATGATAAAAGTGAGTGAACACCTTCACAGCATCACAGCAGAAACATGACTAAAGTGAGTGAACACCTTCACAGCATCACAGAGAACATGACTCAAGTGAGTGAACACCTTCACGCATCACAGCAAAAACATAAACTCAAGCGAGTGAACACCTTCACAGCATCAGAGCAGAACACGACTCAAGTGAGTGAACACCTTCACAGCATCACAGCAGAACATGACTCAAGTGAGTGAACACCTTCACAACATCACAGCAGAACATGACTAAAGTGAGTGACCCCTTCACAGCATCACAGCAGAACATGACTAAAGTCAGGGGAACACCTTCACAGCATCACAGCAGAACATGACTCGAGTGAGTGAACACCTTCACAGCATCACAGCAGAACATGACTCAAGTTAGTGAACACCTTCACAGCATCACAGCAGAACATGACTCAAGTGAGTGAACACCTTCACAGCATCACAGCAGAACATGACTAAAGTGAATGAACACCTTCACAGCATCAACAGCAGAACATGACTCAAGTCAGTGAACACCTTCACAGCATCACGCAGAACATGACTAAGTGAGTGAACCCACCTTCACAGCATCACAGCAGAACATGACTCAAGTGAGTGAACACCTTCAAAAGCATCACAGCAGAACATGACTAAAAGTGAGTGAACACCTTCACAGTATCACAGCAGAACTGACTCAAGTAGTGAACACCTTCACAGCATCACAGCAGAACATGACTAAAATGAGTGAACACCTTCACAGCATCACAGCAGAACATGACTCAAGTGAGTAAAACACCTTCACAGCATCACAGCAGAACATGACTCAAGTGAGTGAACACCCTTCACAGCATCACAGCAGAACATGACTCAAGTGAGTGAACACCTTCACAGCATCACAGCAGAACATGACTAAAGTAGTGAACACCTTCACAGCATCACAGCAGAACATGACTCAAGTCAGTGAACACCTTCACAGCATCACAGCAGAACATGACTCAAGTCAGTGAAACACCTTCACAGCATCAGAGCAGAACATGACTCAAGTGAGTGAACACCTTCACAGCATCACAGCAGAACTGACTCAAGTGAGTGAACACCTTCACAGCATCACAGCAGAACAGACTAAAGTGAGTGAACACCTTCACAGCATCACAGCAGAACATGACTCAAGTCAGTGAACACCTTCACAGCATCACAGCAGAACAGACTAAAGTGAGTGAACACCTTCACAGCATCACAGCAGAACATGACTCAAGTCAGTGAACACCTTCACGGGCATCACAGCAGAACATGACTCAAGTGAGTGAACACCTTCACAGCATCACAGCAGAACATGACTAAAGTGAGTGAACACCTTCACAGCATAACAGCAGAACATGACTCAAGTGAGTGAACACCTTCACAGCATCACAGCAGAAACATGACTCAAGTGAGTGAACACCTTCACAGCATCACAGCAGAACAGACTCAAGTCAGTAAACCCACCTTCACAGCATCACAGCAGAACATGACTCAAGTGAGTGAACCCCTTCACAGCATCACAGCAGAACATGACTCAAGTGAGTGAACACCTTCACAGCATCACAGCAGAACATGACTAAGTTAGTGAACACCTTCACAGCATCACAGCAAACATGACTCAAGTCAGTGAACACCTTCACAGCATCACAGCAGAACATGACTCAAGTGAGTGAACACCTTCACAGCATCACAGCAGAACATGACTCAAGTAGTGAACCCCTTTTCACAGCTCACAGCAGAACATGACTCAAGTCAGTGAACACCTTCACAGCATCACAGCAAACATGACTCAAGTCAGTGAACACCTTCACAGCATCACAGCAGAACATGACTCAAGTCAGTGAACACCTTCACAGCATCACAGCAGAACATGACTAAAGTGAGTGAACACCTTCACAGCATCACAGCAGAACATGACTCAAGTCATGAACACCTTCACAGCATCACGCAGAACATGACTAAAGTGATGAACACCTTCACAGCAGCACAGCAGAACATGAATCAAGTAGTGAAACTCCAGCGCACAGCGACATGACTCAGTCAGTGAACACCTTCCAGCAGCAGGCAGAACTGACTCAAGTCAGTAAACACCTTCACAGCAGACAGCAAACATGACTCAAGTCAGTGAAACACCTCACAGGCATCACAGGAACATGACTAAGTCATGAACCTTCACAGGCATCATCAGCAGACATGATCAAGTCAGTGAACCCCTTTCACAGCATCACAGCAGAACAGGGACCAAGTGAGTGAACACCTTCACAGCATCACAGCAGAACATGACTCAAGTCAGTGAACACCTTCACAGCATCACAGCAGAACATAAACTCAAGTGAGTGAACCACCTTCACACACCCAAAAGCAAACATGACTCAAGTCAGTGAACACCTTCACAGCATCACAGCAGAACATGACTCAAGTCAGTGAACACCTTCACGCATCACAGCAGAACATGACTCAAGTGAGTGAACACCTTCACAGCATCACAGCAGAACATGGCTCAAGTCAGTGAACACCTTCACAGCATCACAGCAAAAACATGACTAAAGTGAGTGAACACGTTCACAGCAGCAAAAGCAGAACATGACTCAAGTCAGTGAACACCTTCACAGCAGCACAGCAGAACATGACTCAAGTCAGTGAACACCCCTTCCAGCAGCACAGCAGAACATACTCAAGTCAGTGAACACCTTCACAGCATCACAGCAGAACATGACTCAAGTCAGTGAACACCTTCACAGCATCACAGCAGAACATGACTCAAGTCAGTGAAACCTTCACAGCATCACGCAGAACATGACTCAAGTGAGTGAACACCTTAACAGCATCACAGCAGAACATGACTCAAGTCAGTGAACACCTTCACAGCATCACAGCAGAACATGACTCAAGTCAGTGAACACCTTCACAGCATCACAGCGGGAACATGACCCCAGTGAGTGAAACACCTTCACAGCATCACAGCAGAACATGGCTCAAGTCAGTGAACACCTTCACACCCATCACAGCAGAACATGACTAAAGTGAGTGAACACGTTCACAGCAGCACAGCAGAACATGACTCAAGTCAGTGAAGACCTTCACAGCAGCACAGCAGAACATGACTCAAGTCAGTGAACACCTTCACAGCATCACAGCAGAACATGACTCAAGTCAGTGAACACCTTCACAACATCACAGCAGAAATGACTCAAGTCAGTGAACACCTTCACAGCATCACAGCAGAACATGACTAAAGTGAGTAAAACACCTTCACAGCATCACAGCAGAACATGACTAAAGTGAGTGAACACCTTCACAGCATCACAGCAGAACATGACTCAAGTCAGTGAACACCTTCACAGCATCACAGCAGAACATGACTTAAGTGATGAACACCTTCACAGCATCACAGCAAACATGACTCAAGTGAGTGAACCCTTCACAGCATCACAGCAGAACATGACTAAAGTGAGTGAACACCTTCACAGAAATCACAGTAGAACATGACTCAAGGCGTGAACACCTCACAGCATCACAGCAGAAACATGACTAAAGTGAGTGAACACCTTCACAGCATCACAGCAGAACATGACTCAAGTCAGTGAACACCTTCACAGCATCACAGCAGAACATTAGTTAAGTGAGTGAACACCTTCACAGCATCACAGCAGAACATGACTCAAGTGAGTGAACACCTTCACACCCTCACAGCAGAACATGACTAAAGTGAGTGAACACCTTCACAGCATCACAGCAGAACATGACTCCAAGTGAGTGAACACCTTCACAGCATCACAGCAAAACATGACTCAAGTCAGTGAACACTTCACAGCATCACAGCAGAACATGACTCAAGTGAGTGAACACCTTCACAGCATCACAGCAGAACATGACTCAAGTCAGTGAACACCTTCACAGCATCACAGCAGAACATGACTCAAGTGAGTGAACACCTTCACAGCATCACAGCAGAACTTTGACTCAAGTCTGAACACCTTCACAGCATCACAGCAGAACATGACTCAAGTCAGTGAACACCTTCACAGCATCACAGCAGAACATGACTCAAGTCAGTGAACACCTTCACAGAAATCACAGCAGAACATGACTCAAGTCAGTGAACACCTTCACAGCATCACAGCAGAACATGACTCAAGTCAGTGAACACCTTCACAGCATCACAGCAGAACATGACTCCAAGTCATGAACACGTTCACAGCATCACAGCAGAACATGACTGAAGTCAGTGAACACCTTCACAGCAGCACAGCAGAACATGACTCAAGTGAGTGAACCCTTCACAGCAGCACAGCAGAACATGACTAAAGGGCAGTGAACACCTTCACAGCATCACAGCAAAACTTTGACTCAATCAGTGAACCCTTCACAGCAGCACAGCAGAACATACTCAAGCCCAGTGAACCCTTCAAAAGCAGCACAGCAAGAACATGACTCAAGCAGTGAACACCTTCACAGCATCACAGCAGAACATGACTCAAGTCAGTGAACACCTTCACAGCAGCACAGCATAACATGACTCATGTCAGTAAACACCTTCACAGCAGCACAGCAGAACATGACTCAAGTCAGTGAACACCTTCACAGCATCACAGCAGAACATGACTCAAGTCAGTGAACACCTTCACAGCATCACAGCAGAACATGACTCAAGTCAGTGAAACCTTCACAGCCATCCACAGCAGAACATGACTCAAGTCAGTGAACACCTTCACAGCTCACAGCAGAACATGACTCAAGTCAGTGAACACCTTCACAGCATCACAGCAGAACATGACTCAAGTAAAGTGAACACCTTCCCACAGCATCACAGCAGAGCATGACTCAAGTCAGTGAACACCTTCACAGCATCACAGCAGAAAATGACCCCAAGTCAGTGAACCCCTTCACAGCATCACAGCAGAAAAATGACTCATGTCAGTGAACCCCTTTCACAGCATCACAGCAGAACAGACTCAAGTAAAGTGAACACCTTCACAGCATCACAGCAGAACATGACTCAAGTCATGAACACCTTCACAGCATCACAGCGAACATGACTCAAGTCAGTGAACACCTTCACAGCATCACAGCAGAACATGACTCAATCAGTGAACACCTTCACAGCATCACAGCAGAACATGACTAAAGTCAGTGAACACCTTCACAGCGGGCACAGCAGAACATGACTCAAGTCAGTGAACACCTTCACAGCATCACAGCAAAAACATGACTCAAGTCAGTGAACACCTTCACAGCATCACAGCGAACATGACTCAAGTCAGTGAACACCTTCACAGCAGCACAGCAGAACATGACTCAAGTCAGTGAACCCCCTTCCCAGCATCACAGCAGAACATGACTCAAGTCAGTGAACACCTTCACAGCACACAGCAGAACATGACTCAAGTCAGTGAACACCTTCACAGCATCACAGAAGAACATGACTCAAGTCAGTGAACACCTTCACAGCAGCACAGCAGAACATGACTCAAGTCAGTGAACACCTTCACAGCATCACAGCAGAACAAAACCCTCAAGTCAGTGACACCTTCACAGCATCACAGCAGAACATGACTCAAGTCAGTGAACCCCTTCACAGCATCACAGCAGAACATGACTCAAGTCAGTGAACACCTTCACAGCACACAGCAGAATTGACTCAAGTGAGTGAACACCTTCACAGCATCACAGCAGAACATGACTAAAGTCAGTGAACACCTTCACAGCATCACAGCAGAACATGACTCAAGTCAGTGAACACCTTCACACAGCACAGCAGAACATGACTCGGGGTCAGTGAACACCTTCACAGCAGCACAGCAGAACATGACTCAAGTCAGTGAACACCTTCACAGCATCACAGCAGAACATGACTCAAGTCAGTGAACCCTTTCACACAGCACCCACAGCAGAACATGATCAAGTAAAGTGAACACCTTCACGCATCACAGCAGAACATGACTCAAGTCAGTGAACACCTTCACAGCAGCACAGCAGAACATGACTCAAGTGAGTGAACACCTTCACAGCATCACAGCAGAACATGACTCATGATGAACACCTTCACAATCACAGCAGAACATGACTAAAGTCAGTGAACCCCCTTCACAAGAGCACAGCAAAAACATGACTCAAGTCAGTAAAACCCCTTCACAGCAGCACAGCAGAACATGACTCAAGTGAGTGAACCCTTCACAGCTCACAGCAGAACATGACTCAAATGAGTGAACACCTTCACAGCATCACAGCAGAACATGACTCAAGTCAATGAACACCTTCACAGCATCACAGCAAACATGACTCAAGTCAGTGAACACCTTCACAGCATCACAGCAGAACATGACTCAAGTCAGTGAACACCTTCACAGCATCACAGCAGAACATGACTCAAGTGAGTGAACACCTTCACAGCACCACAGCAGAACATGACTAAAGTGAGTGAACACCTTCACACATCACAGCAGAACTGACTCAAGTGAGTGAACACCTTCACAGCATCACAGCAGAACATGACTCAAGTGAGTGAACACCTTCACAGCAGCACAGCAGAACATGACTCAAGTCAGTGAACACCTTCACAGCAGCACAGCAGAACATGACTCAAGTGAGTGAACACCTTCACAGCATCACAGCAGAACATGACTCAAGTGAGTGAACACCTTCACGCAGCACAGCAGAACATGAATTTCAAGTCAGTGAACACCTTCACAGCATCACAGCAGAACATACTCAAGTCAGTGAACACCTTTACAGCATCACAGCGGAACTTTGTTCATAACTACACAAGCCAAAAATTTAAACAGAAACTTGAAGTAACGACCCTGGATAAGACAGTCTTGTGTTATAGACAGAATATAAGTGTTTTGATATGATGGAAAAATGTCAACTTAAAGGTTCCCTTTAACTGAAACTTCACCAAAAATAAAAAAATTACTAGTTTAGGCAACCTATGCAAAAATTGATTGATACAATTTATTCTCGAGGAAAAACAAGAAAAAAGTTTAATAAAATTTGGCTTAATAGGTGGCGCAGAAAAAACGTTAAGGAGAAAACTACGAACATTATGAAAAAAATCGAACAAAATAGAACTATCACACATTCAAATAAGTTAAAATTTAGAAACAAGAGTAAACAGTAATAATTATTCAGCAATTATTTTCATGTTTTCAACATTAGCGATGTAAAGTTCAACGAGCTTCGTAACATTCACATGAACACAATGTAATAACTCCAGTAACGGCGGAATAAACAGAACATTAATAAATTTCCCATGAGTCCAGACTTCTGGGTCATTTCCCGTATATGAGAATTTCCAGTGAAAATTTTACAAAATAACCTGAATGATTCTCCTGCGCCTGCGCTGTCACACTGACAACTTTCAATATTTACAAGATAAGATTAAAAATGTAGGTGCATGAAGTATGTAGCTTCCCGAAGTTATGTAGGTGCTTGAAGTATGTAGGTGCTTGAAGATGTAGGTGCTTGAAGTTTTATGTGCTTGAAGTAATAGGTACTTGAAGTAGTAGGTGCTTGAAGTATGTAGGTGCCCTTTAAATATGTTAAAGGGGCTTGAAGTATGTAGTGCTTGAAGTATATAGGGATTGAAGTAAGTAGGTGCTTGAAAGTATGTAGGTGCTTGAAGTATGTAGGTGCTTTAAGTAGGTGCTTAAAGTATGTAGGTGCTTGAAGTAAGTAGGTGCTTGAAGTATGTAGGGGTTGAACATATAGTGCTTGAAGTATGTAGGGCTTGGGAAGTATAAGTGGTTGAAGTATGTAGGTGCTTGAAGATGTAGGCGCTTGAAAATAAGTAGGTGCTTGAAGTAGGTGCTTGAAGTATTTTAGATGCTTGAGTAGGTGCCTGAAATATGTAGGTGCTTGAAGTAAGTGGGCTTGAAGTATGTAGGTGCTTGAAATATATAGCTGCTTGAAGTATTTTAGGGTGCTTGAAGATGTAGGCGCTTGAAGTAAAGTAGGTGCTTGAAAATATATAGCTGCCCTTTAAGTATGTAGGGGCTTGAAGTATGTAGGTGCCTGAAATTGTAGGCTTGAAGTAAGTAGGTGCTTGAAGTATGTAGGTGCTTGAAGTATATAAACCTTTTAAGTATGTAGGTGCTTGAAGTATGTAGGGGGCTTGAAATACGTTGGCAAATTGAAATATGTAGGTGCTTTAAGTAGGGCTTGAAGTATTAGATGTTGAGTTGGTGCTTGTACAGTGGGAGTTCGATCGTGGATTAGGTTTAAGAAATCTCACGTAGGCTGATAATTTGTATAAAATTTCTGTATTGGAGAGAGCCCTTGCCAGCCGTACCTATTCCTTTGGGTTACACTCGTAATACTGACTAGCCGGAGCCCCGTACCCAGTGGGTCTTTTGAAATAGTGTCGTTCGCACAAATGAAAGACCGGACTCAGGCAGAGACGGTTGGTCGTTGAGTCAACGACGGTTACTGTAACTGGTTACTACTACTGAGACTGGGAATGGTTACTATAACTGAGAGCTCGCGCGCTAAAAGGGATGTGTCCGACATACCACTAATACAAATAGAGATGCAGGTATAGCTTTGGCTGATTCTACAATGTCAAGTTAAAAACATTAAACATTATAGATTATAGTAAGAACATTGGAATGAAAGCTTACGTAAACTGAAACTGTAAAATGCCAAAAACAAGGATACCAAGTACAACTTAAAACTCAAAAAAAGAACAACGAAATCAAAAGTTGAGAATTACGTGATAAAAATGTTGATCATCGATCTTATTCATGTATCTACGGATTCTGGAAGGAAATATACAAAGGAAAAAGTGTTTAACAGAAAGGCAGTTCGGTGGGACGCAAATCTGACTGTTAACTCTCGAAAGCGGAGAGAACATGAACAAAAAAAATTTCTTGAATTTCTGATAATTGATACTGTAATATTATCTATTCAGGTTATTTACATTTAACCCAACTTGCAGGGTAAGATTGGCATATGCAGAATGGGTGTCATCTCTGGGAGGATCAAACTCTTAGCATTGCTAACTCATGTTATTTGAGGCAAATCTGAATTGGAAGTTACAAATGATACTTGAGATTTCTCAATACCGTCGTGTACGTAGGAATAACGACATTCAGGTGATCGCTGATTGAAATATCAGAGGAAGAGAGTCAGGAAACAGGAGATTGTCAGAGTCTTACATTGCCCGGGTTGGTGGGGTCATTTCATCACTACTAAATTCATATGATCCAATGCGATTTTTTATATACACCCGTACTAATCTCTCACCCTTTTACTTATTACCAGTGATATGTTTCAAAATACTCGATAAGGACCACAAACTTTTGATCAAGCTTTGGCATTTCGACGTTTTGTAAAAATTAATCAGCATTTAACTCTCGAACCTACTTTGTTTTGGATGCTTTCTCGAGTATTTGCACTTTTGTAAATTCAGCTGTTGATGTTTTGAAGTGTTTCACGGATTCTTCTAAAAACACTTTGGAGCTAAGTGGTAAAGAGTTGCTATGAAATCATCAGGGTGTAAATTGGGTTTTGGTTAGAATCAACAACTCATAAGGCAAACGTTTATCTACACATACATGCATAATGTGGAGTGTCCCCCCTATAGAAACATTGTAAGCGAATTTATGCACTCTACACAGGTATAACTTCATCCCAAGTTTCACTGTTGGGATTGGGTATTTGGGTCTCAAGACTCAAGTACTTTCTTATTGGTTCGTTCCGGTAACCCATTGTGGCAGGATGATGAGGAAACAATGGGGATTTTAGAGATCTTGTCAAGGTACACAAATTTTCAAGATTTCATACAGAAAAATTTACTCCATTATTTACTAGGACTTAGGAAATGATGCCTGCAGAAAATGCGTTCTTTAAACGCTTTGGCACTGTCTCGGCAGTCTTGTCGCAATGGAACTAACTCGCAATATCGGGAAATGGTAACCATAAAAACACAGATGTTGTTACCTTGGAGGAAATGGAAATTAGTTAACAAATCTAGCGCAACTCTTTCCAAGGTTCGCTAAATAGGATAACTTGGATTGAAAAGACCATTAGCATTGCTTATGTTGCATGCAGACACTACATTCTTAAATACCCAAAATACAGTTGCCCTTCGAGGCAAAAGTATTTAATTGGCTTGTTTTTACTGAACGATCCCTCAGGGTGTGCAAAACCTGGTACATCGTGAACTAGCTGTAAGGCTACATTCACTATGACTGTGGAATTACTAACTGGTATACTCTTCTGCTAGGAGTAACCCAGCTCGGCTGTTCGATACAGTAATTCTTGGTTCATGACAAAATCACTGATGGGGGTGCTGGTGGCTTCACATTAGAATAAATCTTCCTGGAGCAGGAATCGATCACACCCGACCACATGGGATCTTTCATTGGGGGCTTCTTTACATCTTCAGCACTAATGGGGGTCTGCAGTTACTTACTAAATGTCGCGATAAGGGATCTGCGACTACATTGGACTTGCCCGGTAAATGCTCGAAGGTGGGATTGAACTCTTGGATAGTCAAGGTCCATCTGGCTAACCTTCCAGTAGGTTGTTTGTTCTGGAATAAGGGTATCAGTGGAAACATGATCTGTCAAGGGCATGAACGGTAATGATAATTTAAAGTCTGGGAAATGCTTTAAAAAGACCTTATATGGGTAAGCTTTTGCTCAGTTACTGTTTTAATTACGTTCAGCCTTGTTTGGACCCTTCGGCTAGCACAATGCAACTGCGTTTTACTTGCCATCTCTTTGAGCAGTCGGCACCCATGCCAATTGAACTAGCAATAGTTTCAGTTTGGGAAAGGGCCTAGAAAAAATTGGAAATTTTTAAATTTGGAGCAGATGTTAGCTTTCTTTAGGTTTGGAATGTTTTCTTGACGAAGGTCAAACAAAAGGGCATCTTCTTAAGCAACTCAGTTAGAGGAACAGCTATGGAAGAAAAATTGGCAATGAAAGATCTAAAAAACCTCAAGCCACAAGGTTCTTACGGCATCAGCAGTTTTGGGAGTTGGAAAATTTGTACTGCAGTTACTTTTACTTTGGTCAGTCGTAACCCCTCTAGGAGGACTACGTGACCAAGAAACTTAATTTCTGATCTGAAAAAAAGACATTTTGACAGTTTGATCTTTAAATTGGCTTCTTCAAGCTTACCCAAATACTCAAACAATCTTTTAAGTGTACCAGTCTTTTGGGCTGACGATTCTCATCTAAGTACACCATAAGTGACATTACCATGAGCCTTAAAAATATGTAGAGCTTGAGAAAGTGAAAAGGGAAGATGAAACAAACCCCTACGGAGGGAAGTGATAATGGGCTGTGAGTTGGAAATGCGTTAGCTCTTTACTGTCCTCGTGAAGAGGGACTTGCAAACCCTTGTAACAAATCTAGGGGTTGAAAAGACTTTGTTATCTCCAATATTTCGTAAAAGATCACCGTACAGGGAGTGGAAAGCGATCTGGAATGGTTTTCGCGTTTAACTTCCCAAAGTCAATCACTGGACGCAAGTCCATCCTTTTTAGGGAAGTTCAAGGGGGCATTTCCAAGGGGATTGCTAGGTGCAATAACTCCATTCATCAAGCATTTGATTGATCAAATTTTTCTGCGACGCAACTTGTGAAATGGGCATTCTGTAGCAGGTATGTGATAGGTCCCAGACCAGGTTCAAGTGGAATACGAGGGACAATAAGTTCGTTATACCCATCTTTTCACTGGTAAAGCCCAAGGCTTAACGACGTTTTATCAAAAAGAGTCAAAAAACGCTTGACTTCATTCCCGGGAGGGCAAGTGGGAGCTAGTCTTTCTCCTAACTTGGACAATTAAACCGTGAAGTGGATGAGGGCTCCCGGCAGAAATAGCACCGACCCACTGGTCAGGTGACAACTCTCCTCTACCTGAACAGGGTAAGGATATAACAAGGTCAAAAAAGATTGGTATTTGCTTAAGGCGAACACTGTGACCAGAAGTGTTGGCCGGTAGAAATGGATCTTACTATTTACAACATGTAAGGATTTGGGTTTAACAAATAGACCTTTTACTTGCAGGAATCACTGTCAACTAGGACGTTTTCACCACTGGAACACTAGGGAAAATACAGAACTCTATGAAGCATAGCCGCAAAAGAAACGTCTTTCTGCAGACGGCATGGACATCAACAAGAGAACAATTACAGTTCAAGTAAGGTCGACAAGGGCTTTGAGAAACATAATCGAACAAATGCATGCAGGAAGGAACCAAGAATACTCCGGGAATTGGGCACACAGCAATTTTAAGGTATTGGAAACGTTTGGGAGTGACAGATACCAGTGCCTGACCGCTTGGGGTACGCTTTCTGAGAATGGATAGCTTCCCCCAAAAGGGCTTAATCCGTTTGCCCCTCAACCTTTAGGGGAGTATAACATGATTCGGGATAGTGGTAACCCAGAAGGTACGATTCAGTCGTCAAAATTGTCATCGCCAAACATAGGGTCAGACAAAGCGTAAGCTGCTAAGGGAAAACCCATAAAGGTCTCCCGGAAGTAACTGGTGGGCCCAAAAAGAAGGAACTCAGTGAATGTCTCCACTTGGGTAGAAAGGAGTTAGGAAGTCCGACCTCGGACTCAGGTGAGAACCCGAACTTCCACTAAGGGAGGACACAGGAGTCGGTTTTAGAGCAAGGACATGTCGTAACTTCATATCCTTTAAAAAACTAGCCTAAAAATTATATTTGCGCAAAACCAGAAAAATCCCCATGAAAAATTGAACGGGCGCATTATAAACAGATGTTGCACTATGGGCCATGGTTGCATTTTAAGTTATGTGCAAACAAAAAGGGGATTGTTCTCAGAAAGACTTGTTCTACTCATCCCCAAAATCATCTATTTCAGAGACATGGAAGCAACATCCCCAGCAGGGTTGGCATTCTCGAGACTGCTTAAGGCTTCAAGGAATTGTGAACGGGGATGGTGTACTCTTATCACCTACTGTCACCATGGGACGGTTTTGACTGGGGCCCCTCGAATTCCACCGAATTGGAAAAAACGAGCCTGGTTAGGTAGTTGAGAATTGGGAAAAAATGAGCCTGGGTTTGGGTTTTTTTGAAAAACCCCGAGATCTGTTTCCTTTTACGGGTTCGCGGTTGGAACGACCCGGAAAACCCAGAATACTGAAGGTTTATGAGAGCATTGCACAAGATGTGTCATGTCCATGTATTTCTAATATAAGTACAGTAGGGAAGATCTGAGTACTCATATCAGTACGAAAGTCCTTAGGGTAAAATTAGGACAATTAATTGAATTTGCCAAGGAAACCACAGTTGTAACAAATTTCCCCGACTATGGTACTGAAGACTATGAATATACGAGGTTTTATAACGCTCTGTACACTGGTTTTGATATCTCGAGATGGTTGACGATCGATTGGTCTCTGTGGCGCAAACAAGAGGTGGGGCAGCTGAGGCTATGTGTGACATTACTTTTAATACAAGGGAAAGTACCCTGGGGCAAAGGAACGTACAAGATTTAAGGCTGTAAGTGTTCCATCGTTACAGTTGAGGAAAGAGCTCAAAGAACACAGAACAGGCGGCATTAGTTCTTTATCGCTCCAAAAGCTGCATTTTAGCAATTGATTCTGTAAATGGTTTAGCCTTTTTCAGGGGAAAAGTTGATGATTGGACGACTGATAAATGATGATAAAAGTTTGTCTAATCTAACAGCAAATGCATCAAAGATTTTTACTCATGGGTGTAGCATTAAAATTTGTTCCCTAAGAACGACATATGATCAGCTGTTTTTACTGGGACAGGAAAGAACGAATCGTTCCTCATAAATTTTGACCACTTAGTAAGATTCCCGAAAGTCTCGCATATCAAGGAGATCAACAACGTGAACAGCAGCAGGAGATCGATAAAGAGCTTTTTGCAATTCTGATAAGCTTTCCTCTGAAGGAGGACCTTACCTAGGCACTAGCACGAGAAAGAATGGCTGCAAACCTGCTTAAGAAATATGTACAATGCCATTGAATAAAGGTAACGCAATCAAGGAATCACGAGTATAACATAAATCTCGGTGTCTGGCGGTCTTTCAGTCGGAAGGAACTGTGAGGACTGATGACAGACCAGCAGTAGTAGCCGAGAGGTTGAGTGTCGACATTCACAAAGTATCACTTGACGGTATGTGAACATAATGGCAAAGTAAACGAGAACAATTAAGGCAAAAATAAAAGAACAATAAAAATGATATAAATTCTAGAATACAATGAAAAGATAACAACTAATTCAGCAGAAATTAAAAATGCTAAGATACACTGCAGAGGGAAAAAACTCAATGCAAAGACTATTTACCAAGAAAAAAATTTACATTGAAATATACAATAAAAATATACTGGGACTGAATTAAAGCAAAATGACTGTCTTTACCTTGCTAATAAGAAATTATTAATTAAAATTTTAAATCAATGTGAAAGTGTAAATAAAATTATTAAATTGTTCAACTGGGAAATTAAAATATTTCTAAGAATGCATAGACAAATTAAATATAATTCATAAAAATATCAATAAAAGAAAAGAATTCACTGCAGAACAGTTCAACAATAATTCACTTCAGAACAAGTGCAACAAAATAAGGTGTTTGAAACAATCACTGCGTAATAAATGTCACTGGGAAACTCAGGTAAAATAATGGAAATTAAATTATGAAGAAAAAAAAAATAAACTAATTGAACATTTAACTCTTAATTGTAAATTAGACAAAAACAATTATCAAACCGGTAGAGAAAAACTTTACGTTAAAGTAATTTAAATACATCAAGAGTGAATTTGTTCAAGAATATAAAAATATGAAAAAAATAAAACACAGGAACAAAAGGTAATATAACACTTACAGTGACGGAGCACACTTCTTAAAAAATATTTTTACAACCCAAAATCCAGCGTGGATACCACAAAATCTTGCTGTGACTGATACGACAAAAATTGCTGCAAAAATAATGGTTCACGTCTGGGGAAAAAATTAGAGGAATGAGACACTGCTGGCATACGAAAAAAAAGACACACATAGAAATAATGGAAAAATTAGTATACTGGGTGAATATCACTGCATTAATTCCCAAAGGCATTACTGATGAATTTCAAAGCTGAAAGAATACAATAAAAAATGAATCACTTCACACGGGTGGGCGACTGGTACACTACACAATAATACTTCTACAGAGGTAGCATAGGGAAAAACCCCAGAATAAAATATAAAATAAGTGGAAACACTGAAAAATATTGTAAAATAATTTAGTCAAAGAATACTGCGTTTAAAACTGAAAAACACAAGGTTTAGAGTTTCCAAAGCAAATTTACTATAAAGTCTCACACACGCAAAAGTCTTTAAATGCAAGAAAAAATGTCTCAAGGGAAAATTATCAAATGAAGTCGGGAGTAGTAGGACGGCCCGGGAAAGAGTGATGAGTGGGGGGTGTGTTTCCTCCTCCACTACCCGTTTCGTTGAAGAATGTGCTTTTTAGGCGAACTAAAAACTGGGTTATCGGAGGCACAAGTACAATCTCTTGAACAATTATGTGAGCCAAACAGTACTAGACCGGTAAAGGGGGCAACAACACAGGGGAAGATGTGAGTGGGTGGTGGTGGGGGTTGGGGAGTGGTGGGTGGACGTGGGGCTCTGCCGCGCACCCGGGTGGTGGGAGAGAGTGGTGGGGGGAAGTGAGGCTGCGCGCACCCACTCACCACGAGGTGGCTTAACCACTCTATGCCCCGGAATGGTTTAAACCCCTCTTAGCATCCAACGGGGCCAAAGCGGTATGACAATACCTCAGAGGAACTTGGCTTACTTATGCGTGGCTTACTTTTTCTCTAGCTGGGTTAGAAGCTGGGTTGGGTGACGGGTTACCCCACGGAAAAGGCAGACTGAAGACGTCGAACGATGCACAAGCACGGAGGGCAGTTGGATGACAGGAGACGGCTGGATGAAGGCTGGCTGGCGTTCACTTCCACAGTCGGCTTACTGACTGGTTATTGCAAATTGGGTAACCCTCGGAGTTGAAGCAATTAGCACCGAACTAAGCCAGGAAACTTGAAAACGGCTGCAACAGGCTTGAGGGAGTAGGTATGAGTGAGGGTGTGCTGGTGGTGGAGGGTGTGAGGGGGGGGCGGGCTGGGATTCACCTTTTTACCCTGGGGGGCTACTCACAACAGTCTTCAAAAAGCCCTTTTAATTCCCTAAAAACGTAAATCCCCCTCCACACCCCTGTACACCCTTTACATGTGGGAGTTTTATCCATTTGGTAAAAATACTCACTAGGCTGTTATTACGTATAATTTTCTGTTATGTGGAGAGAGCCCCTTTCCGCCTACCTATCTCCTTGGGTTTCCTCGTAATATGACTAGCCGGTGCCATACCAGTGGGGTCTTTTGAAATAGTGTCAGTTCACACAATAGAAAGACCCGGACTCAGGGGGAGAGACGGTTGGTGTTTAGTCAACGGCGGTTTCTGAAAGGGTTTCTACTACTGAGACTGGTAACTGGGTTTCTATACTGGACTTTTAAATGTAGGGCTGAAGTAAATAGGAGCTTTTAGTAAGTGGTGTTGAAGTAGTAGGTGCTTTAAGTATGTAGGGGTTGAAGTTGTAGTGCTTGAAAAAATATAGGTGCTTGAAGAATATAGGTGCTTGAAGTAATAGGTGCTTGAATATGTATGTTGAAGTATATAGGGCATTGAATATATAGGGCTTGAAGTACAAGGTGCTTGAAGTATTAGGTGTTGAAGTAGTACGTTTGAAGTATATAGGGCATTGAAAATATATAGGTGCTTGAAGTATATAGGTGCTTGAAGTATGTAGGTGCTTGAAGTATGTAGGTGCTTGAAGTATGTAGGTACTTGAAGTATGTAGGTGCTTGAAGTATATAGGTGCTTGAAGTATGTAGGAGCTTGAAGTATATAGGTGCTTGAAGTATGTATGTGCTTGAAGTATGTAGGTGCTTGAAGTAAGTAGGTGCTTGAAGTATATAGGTGCTTGCAGTATATAGGTGCTTGAAGTATGTAAGTGCTTGAAATACATAGGTGCTCGAAGTATATAGGTGCTTGAAGTATATAGGTGCTTGAAGTATGTAGGTGCTTCAAGTATGTAGGAGCTTGAAGTATGTAGGAGCTTAAAGTATGTAGGAGCTTGAAGTATGTAGGTGCTTGAAGTATGTAGGAGCTTGAAGTATGTAGGAGCTTGAAGTATGTTGGTGCTTGAAATATGTAGGAGCTCGAAGTATGTAGGTGCTTGAAGTATGTAGGTGCTTGAAGTATGTAGGAGCTTGAAGTATGTAGGTGCTTGAAGTATGTAGGAGCTTGAAGTATGTAGGAGCTTGAAGTATGTAGTGCTTGAAGTATGTAGGAGCTTGAAGTATGTAGGTGCTTGAAGTTAGTAGGTGCTTGAAGTATTAGGGGCTTTAAGTATGTAGATGCTGAAGTAAGTAGGGGCTTTAAAATATGTAGGGGCTTGAAGTATGTTTGATGCTTAAAAATGTAGGACCCTTTAAGAAAATAGGGGCTTTTAAGATGTAGGGCTTTAAGTAAAGTAGGTGCTTGGGAAATATGTAGGGGGCTTGGTAGTAGGTGCTTGGGAAATAATTTGGTGCGATTTAATTGATTGAAGAAAGTAGGGGCCTTTAAGTATGTAAGTGCCTTTTAAGGATGGGAGGGCTTGAAAAATGTAGGAGCTTGAAGTATGTAGGTGCTTGAAGTTGTGGTGCATGAAGTAGTAAGGGGGCTTGAAGATGGGAGGGTCTTAAGTATGGGAGGGGCTTGAAAGGGAAGTAGGGGCTTTAAGAAAGTATTTCTTGAAGTAGGGGGGCTGAAGTATGTAGGAGCTTGAAGTATGTTGGTACTTGAAAATATGGGAGGGGCTTTAAGTATGAAAGGGGCATCAAAACGTAAGGGGCAAAGAATTTTTAGGTGTTTGATGTATGTACAGCTTGAAATAAGTTAGGTGCTTGAAGTAAAGGGGGGCTTGGGAATTGTAGGTGGGTTGAAAATATGTAGGGCTTTTAAGTATTTAGGGTTGAAGTAGTAGGTCTTTAAGTATGATTTTGCATCAAAATTTCTCTAAGAATTTCCCCCAAATCTTTTTAGGGGAAAAATGCAGCAAAAGAAACCCCCTTACTAAGACGAGAAAACAAAAAGGAAAAAATTTTTAGGAATCCCTATTCTTCTTAATTTTTAAAGAAACCCTTTAACTGTTAATTGTTTTTTTTAAAATGTAAAAATTTAAAATAAACAGGGAAAAAAAACAAAATTTCTCGTCCCCGGGCTAAAGTTCTGTTTAATCAAAATTTTCAAGCTACGAAAATGCAAACTAATTTAACAAAAAAGAAAAATGACTAGCATGTACAGTTGTTTCACGGAGTTCAAAAAGTGAATAAACAAACACACTAAGTACTTTCAATAATATTCACAAAATTACCCTTCCTCCCAAATTTAAAAAATTTTAGAAAAAAAGTATTTACTAAAATAATTTAAAGTAACATAAAAAAGAGGTCCAAAAATTTTTCTTGTTAGCCTCTCCTGGAAGGCGGAACTTTTGAGGGCAGCTTGGGGCGTCTAGCTGACCTAAAGGTTTCCCGGCTGGGCTTGGGGGGGTGTAATTACTGGAACCCCGGTTTTTTTTTGTGTGTGCACCTCCAATAATTCCACCACCGGGCGGGCCCAACCGTAGACCAACTAGACAAGGGCCAAAAATTAAAAAAATGTAGGTGCATGAATTTTGTAGCTTCCGAAGTTGTAGGGGCTTGAAGATGTAGGGGGCTTGAAGTATGGAAGGGCTTTAAGTTTTCAGGTTTCTTGAAGTAAAGTAGGTTCTTAAGTATGTAGGTGCTTGAAGTATGAAGGGTGCTTGCAAATAGGGGCTTAAAATAAATAGGTGGGTTTAAGTAAGTAGGGCTGAAGCATATAAAGCCCTTTAATTAAAGTAGGGCTTGAAGTAATAAATGGTTTTAAGTATGTAGGGGTTGAATTGTACCACTTGAAGTAGTAGGTGCTTGAAGTAGGTTTCTTTAAGTAAGTAGAACTTGATGTAGGGGCTTTAAATTTTTTAGGTTTTGAAATTTAAATAGGTTTCTTGGGAAATATGGGAGGTCTTGAAGTTTAAACCCGCTTGAAGTATTAGGGGCTTGAAATAAAGTAGGGGCGCTTGAAAAAAACGTTTTTTCGTTGAAGTATTTAGGTGCCCTTTTAAATAAAATAGGGGCTTGAAGTATGAAGGGGCTTTTTTTAAGTATGTAGGGGCCCTTTAAATACAATTTGGGGTTGAAAATATGTAGGTCTTGAAGTAGGTGCTTGAAGTATGTAGATGGGTTGATGTAGGTGCTTGAAGACTGTAGGGGCTTCAAGTAAAATAAGGCTTTGGGAAATATGTAGGGGCTGAAGTAAAGTAGGGGCTTGAAGTATGTAGGTGTTTGAAGTATGAAAGGGGGGGGCCCTTTAAAAATATAGGTTTCTTGAAAATATAGGTGCTTAAGTAATAGTTGCTTGAAGTAAGTAGGGCTTGAAAATATGTTTTGCATTGAAAATATGGGAGGGGCTTGAAGAAAATAGGTGCTTGAAGTATGGGTGCTTTAAGAAAATAGGTCATTGAAGTATATAGGGCTTTTTAAAAATAAAGGGGCTTGAAGTATGTAGGGCTTGAAGTATGTTTGGTTTCCCCCAAGTAAATTAAAATACGGAAGTATGTAAGGGGCTTGAAGAAAATAGGGGCTTAAAGTATGAAAGGAAACCCGAAGTAAAAGGTTTTTTGAAATATGTATGGGCTTTTAAATATGGGGGTTGCTTGAAAATAGTAGATGCTTGAAGTATATAGGTGCTTGAAGTATATAGGGGGGGCTTGAATATATAAAGGTTTCTTGAAATATAAGGTGACGAAGTATATAGGTGCTTGAAGTATAAAGGGGGCTTTAAGTAAAGAAGGTTTTTCAAAAAAAGAAAGGGGCTTTAAGTATGTAGGAGCTTTAAAATAAATTTTGAGCTTGAAGTATTGGGGGCTTGAAGTAGTAGGAAACTTTAAAGGGTTGGGAAGGGGGCAGAAGTAGTAGGGAGCTTGAAATTAAAAAAGGGGCTTTAAGTATTTTTGGGGCTTTTAAATAGTAGTGCTTGGAAAATAAAATTTTGGTGCTTTGAATATGTTTTGGGGCTTGAAGTATGTAGGGGCTTTTTTGAAAAAAGGTTTCTTAAAATTTTAGGAGGGTTTAAAGTTTTAAAGGGGGGTTGAAGTATTTAGGTGCTTGAAGTATGAGGACTTGAAAATATGTATGTGCTTTAAGTATGTTTGGAGCTTGAAGTAAGTAGGGGGTTGAAGGGAAAATATTTCGAAGTATTAGGGGCTTTAAATATGTAGGTCTGAAGTATGTAGAGCTTTGGGAAAAATGTAAGTGCGAAGTAATTTTGGAAACTTTAAGTATGTATGCTTGGGAAATATGTAGGCTTGAAAATAAAGTAGGTGCTTTAAGTTTCCAGGATCTTGAAGTTTTGTAGGTTTTTTGAAGTATGTAGGAGCTTTAAGTATGTAGGGCTTTAAAAATAGAAAAAGCTTGAAGTATGTATTTCTTTAAATTATGAAAAGGGGGTTAAGTATTAGAACTTAATTTTTATAGCTTTAAGTATTAGGTGCTTGAAGTAAGTAGAAGCTTTTAAAAATGTTTGGAGCTTGAAGTATATAGGGCTTTTAAGTATGTAGGCTTGAAATAAGAGTGCTTTAATTTTGTAGGACGAAGTATGTAGGTGCTTGAAAATAAGTAGGTCTTTTAAGTTAAATTTGGTTTCTTTTAATTTGGAGGGGCTTGAAGTAAAGGAGGTGCCCTTAAGTATTTAGGGGGCTTGAAGTATGTAGGGGCTTTAAAAAAAGTAGGTACTTGAAGTAAGTTTGGAGCTGAAGTATTAGGGGCTTTAAGTAAAGTATGGGTTTTAAGTAATTGGGAGGGGCTTTTTAAATATGTAGGTCTTGAAGTATGAAAGCTTTAATATGAAGGGGCTTTAAGTATTTAAAGGGGCTTGAAGTAAGTAGGTTTTTTTTAAGTATTAGGTGGGGAATTTTGTAGGGGCTTGAATTGTAGGTGCTTGAAGTAAGAAATTTTTTTTAAGAAAGTAGGTGCTTGAAGAAAAAAAGGACTTGAAGTATGTAGGAAATTGAATATGTAGGGCTTGAATTTTGTGGTGCTTTAAGATGTGGGGCTGAAGATTAGGTGTTTTTTATTTGGGAGCACTTGAAGTATGATTTTTTGAAGTAAGGAGGTGCTGAATATGAGGGGCTTTAAGAAAGAGGTGCTTGAAGTATGAGGTGCTTGAATATGTAGGGGCTTGAAGTATGTAGGGGCTTGAAAAGAGGTTTTTGAATAAGACCTTGAGTATTAGTGCTTTTTGTATGGAGGGGCTTGAAGTAGGGGGGGTGCTTGAAAATAGGAGGTGCTTTAAGTATGTAGGCTTGAATAGTAGTGCTTGAAATAGGGGCTTTAAGATGTAGGACTTTAAGTAGTAGGCTTTTAAAAGTAGGGGGCTAGAAGTATGTAGGGGTTTTTATGTATTTAGCAGCTTGAATTGAGGTGCTTTAAGTATTTGGTCTTGAAGTTGTTCCCGCATCTAATTTTTCTCTAAGATTTCCTAAAACTTTTAGGGATAAAATGCAGAAAAAGAACTGGCCCATTACTAAGACTGAGAAATCAAATGGAAGAATGATTTAGTGAATCATATTCTTCTTATTTTTAATGAATCTCCTTGATCATGTTAATTGTTCTTTTAACTGTAAATTGAAAATAAGACAGAAACAAAACAATAGTTCTCGTCCAGACTAAAGATTCTGTGTTAATCACTTGCAAGCTACGAAAATGCAAACTAATTATAAAAAAAAAGAAAACTGACTAGCATGTACAGTTTTTTCACGGAGGTTCACAAGTGAAAAAAACAAACGGACCTCATGTACTTGCAATAATAAATCATAATTAAACATTTTCCTCAATAAATAATTGCGAAAAATGTATTTACTATAGATAATTAATGTAACATAAATAAGGTCCAAATTGTCTTAGTTAGCCTCTCCTGGATGGCGGAACTGTGAGGCAGCTTTGTGGCGTCTAGCTGACCTACGGTCGCGGCTGTCTTGGTGGGTGTAATTACTGGACGCAGTTTTTTCTGTGTGTGTCACCTCCAGTAATTCCACCCACCTGGACAGTCTCTACCGTAGACCAGCTAGACAATCCAGATTTCCCATGCAGCGAGGCACTGAGGGTGGTCACCGCTGACTCTAGGGAAGTGGGGAAGTGGGGAAGGGAGTTCACCTGAGGTGACACTAGTGGACTCCTGGAGACACTGATCCGGGGAAGGCACCGCCGACCTAGGCAAGGGGGGAAAGGGGGAAGTCATCTGGAGCGAACGGTTTGGATTTCCTGGATACATGAACTTGGGAAGGTTGTTGGTTGAGGCGACCTTAGGGACGTGGGGAAGGGAAGACATCTGGGAGCGAACGGATGGATTTCCTGGATACATGAACCGGGAAGGAAATAAATACCAGCAGTTGAGGCTGACCTAGTAAGTGGGGAAGGGGAGATATCCGGCGTAAACGGATGGATTCCGGGATACATGAACCTGGGGAAGGCAAAAAATACCAGCAGTTTGAGGCTGACCTTGGGTAAGTGGGGAAGGGAAGACATCCGGCGGTAGACAGATGGATTCCTGGATACATGAACCTAGGGAAGGCATGAATACCGCTGACTTTGGAGAAGTGGGGAAGGGAGTTCACATGAGGTGACAGAAGTGGACTCCTGGAGACACTGATCCGGGGAAGGCACCGCCGATCTTAGGTAAGTGGGGAAGGGAAGACATCTGGGAGCGAACGGATGGATTCCTGGATACATGAACCTGGGAAAAGCAAGAATACAGGTTGGTGAGGCTGATCCTAGGGAAGTGAGGAAGGGAAAACATCCGGAGGCGGACGGATGGATTCCTGGATACATGTACCTGGGGAAGGCTGAGGCTGAAAGGCAGAGAGTGAGAGAGAAGCGAGGCTGACCTTAGGGAAGTGAGGAAGGGAAGACATCCGGGGGCCCACGGATGGATTCCTGGACACATGAACCTGGGGAAGGCGAGGGGGGGGGTGGACCTTAAAGACGAACCACTGGCCTCCACTTGGCAACGTCTGGTAACTCAGAGATAACTCTGAGGCTGACGGTGGTCGCAAATAATAATTTTATTGACATTATGAATTAGTCTGGATATAAGTACATATTTAGTGTGAGGGTAAGTGAACACACACACACACTCGCATGCGCATGCGCATGCACACTCCATACACAATAGCTTTATTGTAAGTAGACAATTTCTTTTGCATACTTGTACAAACACTCAAAGAACGTATGCACAAAAGCAGGCGCACACACACACACACACACACACACACACACACACACACACACACACACACACACACACACACACACACACACACACACACACACACACACACACACAGAAGAGACAGGGGAAATACGATAACGACAGAGACAGGATGTTCCAGGTATGTTAGGTAGTATTTCTTCAGTCACAGAGTTTTCAGGAAGTGGAATAGCCTGAGTAGTGATGTAGTGGAGGCAGGATCCATGCAGAGGTTTAAGAAGAGGTATGATAAAGTTCACGGAGCGGGAAGAGTGACCGGTTAGCGGCCAGTTGAAGAGGCGGGGTCAGGAGCCCTGACTCGACCTCCGCAACCACAACTAGATGAGTACACACACACACACAAGACATGAACGTTATGAAACACTAAATTGTGTTTAATTTACTCTCAGTTTTTGGATGTTACGTATGCTGATGATATCTGACTGGACTGTGTCATGACAGACCATTGTGTAGTTTTTAGAAATTTAATACGTTTAGTTTTGGTGTCGTGGAGAGAGTAGAAGTGGAGTAGATCGTATTGGTTGGTAGGTTTTTGATAGCTTTTCAGAGAAGAACATCAAGGAAAGGAAGAGTGTTGTCGATTTCTTCTTCTCGTGTGAACTGGATTAAGGGCTCGACCTGGTTGAGCTTGTGTTGGAGAGCTTGAACGTTGAAGCGTCTGGGAGTTATGATGAGCCAGGTGACAGACGAGGGAATAATGATGGAAAAACGCTCGATATGAAGCCGCGTGCCTCGTTGTGCTCCGGGTTTTC
Organism: Cherax quadricarinatus; assembly: GCF_026875155.1. Lineage (NCBI taxonomy): Eukaryota > Metazoa > Arthropoda > Malacostraca > Decapoda > Parastacidae > Cherax > Cherax quadricarinatus. The sequence continues at coordinate 26,727 of NW_026509302.1, forward strand.
TCGTGTTTACACGGTCGCTCTTACGTGCTAGAACTTTAATTTGTGTCATCAATCCTATACGATACATCCCTCTAGCGCCTGGAACCAATCTTGGGCGGAAAACATTATATACTAAGTCAAAAATGGAGAATTAGTGTGCACTACCTAGCAGAGTTTACTGCCAGAGGGGAATCATAGGCCTGTGTTCCGTGTGCAAAATAATAATAATAGAACTTTTCTTTGTCAGAGGAAAGAAAGTGTCCCTGATAACATTGTGTATACATAGTGTATAGTGTATACTACAGTGGCTCCCTAGTATATAGATGATAAAGGCTAAAGTGTCATTTGAAAACAGGTGAATTTGTAAATGAAGTGATAAGCCTATAGAGGCAGGTGCCAGAAGTCGCCAGAAACTTACCACAGGTCAGCTGTTTTAATAATCTTCCTGGCCTGCTAGTGTACTCGCATATAATCTAGTGATACCAGTGAATAGCAGAATACAGTGTTGTAGTAGCAACTAACCAGTATTATAATGGTACTTAGTGGAGTGGAGTGACTTTCATTAGTTTCTTTTTTCTTGAAATACCAGACGTATACTGTGAATTTCATATAACCTGTAGTTACCAGCGGTCGCAATATACACAACGAGAAGCAATTATTACTACAGAAAAAGCGTCCTTCCTCCAAAATTTCCACCAGTCAACTATAGTGATAATATAGCATTTATTGTGGTGGAGACAAAAAAAATAGAAAAGCTAGATACAGCGATTGATAAACAAGGGTTGAGGCTCGACCGTTCGTCACTGCAGGAGCTGCCAGAAATCACCGGCTTTTCAACACGCAAGTTACACTTTTGTATCAATCAAATCACATATTACTCGGGTAGATAATTTCAAGTAGATCCTTCATGTGTTAGCCCAAATCACCGACTAGTATGTTTTAAATAAGTGAACCACTGATCAGATCAGATCGACTGGTCCGAACCCTCGACTGGTCCGAACCCTTGATGGTCCGAACCCTTGACTGGTTTCAAACGGATTCGTTGGACAATAAAGCAGACTGTAAACGGATGGGGTTGTAGGCGCCCTTATCAAACACAAACAATAAATATAAATCAGGAACGTACACGGTAAGCTGTCCAATTAGTTAGAAATAGAAATACAAATAGCTAGAGCTTCATTTAAGGAGGTTATTAATAGAGTATTCAAGAGGTTGCTAGTAGAATTACAGTAAATCAACCACTCAAATCATTATGAAGCTCTGTATAGTCTGCAGTCAATCAAACAAACGGGCTTCCACATGGATAAATTGTCATTTTTGTGGAAATTGGTGTCACGCCCCTTGTGCAGATATCCAAGAACTAGCTACAAGCAGTATTAAAACAGGGAAGTGTTTTTGGGTATGCCCAAATGAGGAAAATCTGTGGACTAAAATCACAAGGGTATTAAAAGAGGATAACATCAAAGCTGCTTTCATAGACAACCTGGAAGCTTTCTACAACAGATGGGAACATAAAATGTCTGGGCTGAATGGTACTGCCCTTGATACTGGCCATGTAGTCAGAAGCTGTAAGGCTGGAGGTGATGTCCTGGTAGTCAGTAAATGTGGGGCTGATAGTGCTGTCCTGGGAGACAGTAATGGTGAAGCTGGAGGTGCTATCCTGGGAGACAGTAATGGTGAAGCTGGAGGTGCTGTCCTGGGAGACAGTAATGGTGAAGCTGGAGGTGCTGTCCTGGGAGACAGTAATGGTGAAGCTGGAGATTTTGTCCAGGTAGTCGGGAATTATACGCAGGAAGGAATACATATAAATGACCTCATAGGGGACAGGAGCCGTAGTGGGGAAACAAGTGTAGTCAAAGATAAGATAAAACCAATAGTGCAAACTAGAAATACCACAGGAAATAGTAAACAAGAGGACTCCACTAGCTATAGTGAGGATATATTACCAAAAACAACTGGTGGGAGCTCCAGGAGGCCTGGTCACAGACCGGGCCGCGGGGGCGTTGACCCCCGAAACTCTCTCCAGGTAAACTCCATTGTTGGTGCTAGGGAGGATAGGAATAAAACAGGGAAACATGCACCAACAGGGAATACAGTCACAGAAACCCAAGGCAAACGGAAACCAAGCCTGTGCACATACTATGCACTTGGTATCTGCAGACATGGGAAATCTGGAAAAACAGACTGGACGTGCAACTATGACCACCCTAGAAAATGCCACGCCCATATGACAACAGGAAAATGCAAACTCCCTTCCTGTAAGCTTTTTCACCCTGAAATGTGTACCTCTTCAGTACAGGAAAGACTGTGCTATAACTTAAATTGCCAGGCACACCATCTAAAGGGTACAAAAAGATACAAAACATCCAGGCCATGGGAAAACCTGGGTAGCCACAGCCACTCAAGAGGGAGAGGTTTTTTAGTGCCAGGAAGGAAAAAAAAACTGGCAGGAAATGGCAGAAATCGTACACCAAATCCAGTCATTCCTGGAGTGGAACCACAGTCGATGGCCTCCACTCCAAACCAACAGATACAGATACTAATGCCGGAAAAAAAAAACCCTCCCCCCAGTACCAACAATACCACCAGTCCGATGACATTCTTCTTTGCAAATATACAGGGTCTAAAGCCAGCAACAAACAACAAAATACCTTTCATCCGTGGACTGCTTGCAGAGGCAAAGGCAATGTTCGCGGCTTTCACTGAGACCCACATAAAGGATCACTTTGACAACGAAATATGGATCCCAGGTTACAACCTATACAGATGTGACAGAGTGAACAGGCAAAACGGGGGGGTTGGCCTGTACATTGCAGAGTCACTTGTTTGCACAGAACTGCTAAATGCCTCAAATGATGAAGTGGAAGTTTTAGCAGTAAAGGTCGAGAACCAAAACCTAGTCATTGTGGTAGTCTACAAGCCTCCGGATGCAACATCCCAGCAATTCCAGGAACAGCTGTTAAAAATTGACCACTGTCTGGAAAATCTTCCAGCTCCTGCACCCAACATCTTGCTCCTGGGGGATTTCAACTTAAGGCACCTAAAATGGAGGAATATAGCAAATAATATTGTTGCAGTAATAACACCTGGAGGCAGCTCTGATGAAAACTCACACTCACACGAGCTTTTAAATCTCTGCACAAAATTCAATTTAAACCAGCAAATAATAGAGCCTACTAGACTGGAGAATACACTAGACCTCATCTTCACTAACAATGATGATCTGATAAGAAATGTCACCATATCAAAAACAATATACTCAGATCACAACATAATTGAGGTTCAGACATGTATGCGTGGAGCCCCAGACCGACATAATGAGACTAGTCACGAGGGAGCATTCACCAAATTCAACTTCAATAACAAAAACATAAAGTGGGACCAAGTAAACCAAGTCCTAACCGATATAAGCTGGGAAGATATACTAAGCAACACAGACCCCAACTTATGCCTAGAACAGATTAACTTGGTGGCACTCGATGTATGCACAAGGCTTATTCCTCTAAGAAAAAGGAGGAGTAGATGTAAAACAGAAAGAGACAGGCGCTCCCTTTACAGGCGACGGAAAAGAATAACAGAGCGGCTAAAAGAGGTCAATATATCTGAAATGCGTAGGGAGACACTGGTCAGAGAAATAGCAAGCATCGAACTCAAGCTAAAGGAATCTTATAGGAGTCAGGAATCGCGGGAAGAACTAAAAGCCATAAATGAAATCGAAAGAAACCCAAAGTATTTCTTCTCCTATGCCAAATCAAAGTCGAGAACAACATCCAGTATTGGGCCCCTACTTAAACAAGATGGGTCCTACACAGATGACAGCAAGGAAATGAGTGAGCTACTCAAGTCCCAATATGACTCAGTTTTTAGCAAGCCGCTAACCAGAGTGAGAGTCGAAGATCAAAACGATTTTTTTATGAGAGAGCCACAAAATTTGGTTAACACAAGCCTATCCGATGTTATCCTGACGCCAAATGACTTCGAACAGGCGATAAATGACATGCCCATGCACTCTGCCCCAGGGCCAGACTCATGGAACTCCGTGTTCATCAAGAATTGCAAGAAGCCCCTATCACGAGCCTTTTCCATCCTATGGAGAGGGAGCATGGACATGGGGGTCGTCCCACAGTTACTAAAAACAACAGACATAGCCCCACTCCACAAAGGGGGCAGTAAAGCAACAGCAAAGAACTACAGACCGATAGCACTAACATCCCATATCATAAAAATCTTTGAAAGGGTCCTAAGAAGCAAGATCACCACCCATCTAGAAACCCATCAGTTACACAACCCAGGGCAACATGGGTTTAGAACAGGTCGCTCCTGTCTGTCTCAACTATTGGATCACTACGACAAGGTCCTAAATGCACTAGAAGATAAAAAGAATGCAGATGAAATATATACAGACTTTGCAAAAGCCTTCGACAAGTATGACCATGGCGTAATAGCGCACAAAATGCGTGCTAAAGGGATAACAGGAAAAGTCGGTCAATGGATCTATAATTTCCTCACTAACAGAACACAGAGAGTAGTCGTCAACAGAGTAAAGTCCGAGGCAGCTACGGTGAAAAGCTCTGTTCCACAAGGCACAGTACTCGCTCCCATCTTGTTCCTCATCCTCATATCCGACATAGACAAGGATGTCAGCCACAGCACCGTGTCTTCCTTTGCAGATGACACCCGAATCTGCATGAATTTGCAGACACTGCAAGGCTCCAGGCGGACATCAACCGAATCTTTCAGTGGGCTGCAGAAAACAATATGAAGTTCAACGATGAGAAATTTCAATTACTCAGATATGGTGAACACGAGGAAATTAAATCTTCATCAGAGTACAAAACAAATTCTGGCCACAAAATAGAGCGAAACACCAACGTCAAAGACCTGGGAGTGATCATGTCGGAGGATCTCACCTTCAAGGACCATAACATTGTATCAATCGCATCTGCTAGAAAAATGGCAGGATGGATAATGAGAACCTTCAAAACTAGGGAGGCCAAGCCCATGATGACACTCTTCAGGTCACTTGTTCTATCTAGGCTGGAATATTGCTGCACACTAACAGCACCTTTCAAGGCAGGTGAAATTGCTGACCTAGAAAATGTACAGAGAACCTTCACGGCACGCATAACGGAGATAAAACACCTCAATTACTGGGAGCGCTTGAGGTTCCTGAACCTGTATTCCCTGGAACGCAGGCGGGAGAGATATATGATTATATACACCTGGAAAATCCTAGAGGGGCTAGTACCGAACTTGCACACGAAAATCACTCACTACGAAAGCAAAAGACTTGGCAGACGATGCAACATCCCCCCAATGAAAAGCAGGGGTGTCACTATCACGTTAAGAGACCATACAATAAGTGTCAGGGGCCCGAGACTGTTCAACTGCCTCCCAGCATACATAAGGGGGATTACCAACAGACCACTGGCAGTCTTCAAGCTGGCACTGGACAAGCACCTAAAGTCGGTTCCTGACCAGCCGGGCTGTGGCTCGTACGTTGGTTTGCGTGCAGCCAGCAGCAACAGCCTGGTTGATCAGGCTCTGATCCACCAGGAGGCCTGGTCACAGACCGGGCCGCGGGGGCGTTGACCCCCGGAACTCTCTCCAGGTAAACTCCAGGTATAGGCTCGCCAAGACGGTACTGAGTGGCGAACCAATTGGTAATCCAAAAGCCTGCTGAAAGAGATGATTTTCGAGAGAAACACGTAAAGCCTGACTTCATCCTATAAATGCTCACGAACCTTCCGCCATGGTAGATCTGTTTGTGACTTGATAAAGCCCACTGTGTGGGAGAAACGTTGTCAATAAAGGATCACATTATACTACATGTGTTTAAAATTTTCCAACCCCTTTTCCTTTCCCCTTTAAAACCAAAAATTCCTCGGGAAAAGTTCTAGAGGGTGACACTGTTTTTGATTTTTATTTGTTTTCGAAAAAGAAAAAAACAATATCAATGGGAAAATACTTATTTATTCTCATCTCTTAAATAAAAAAATTTAACAAATTACTTAATCTCCTCTATAAAAATTAGAAACTCCAATAATCTTGACCAACAACATCCAACTGCCCAATTTTACTTTCCAAATTACAACTCTTTTCCATTTTAACAAATCTCCCAATAAACATTCTATGAATTTGGGGAAAAACCCTTTTGGGCTTAAGTACAACGATTTTGGTTAAGAAGCACCCCCCTTTTTTGCCTAATAAGGCAAATGAAAATTTGTGTATATAAAAATTTGGGAAAAAAACCTTCCTCAACCTAAAGAAAAAAACGTTTTTCCATGTCTTTTTTTGTTTTTTAAAATTTATTGTAAACTTGCCAAACCCCGGGGGTTTTTTGAAAAAGGAAGAAAAGGGAAAAAGGAACAAAACCAAGCAAAAAGTGAAAGGGAAAATTAACACGGGAAAAATTTGAAAAAACGGGGAATAACTTTGGAAGGAGGGGAGTGTGAAAAAAGGGTGGGGGTTTTCAGATATTTTAAAGAAAAGGGACTTGTTAAGGGACGGGTTTATGAAGGTAAGAAGAATATGATAAAGAAGACAAATTTTTATAAAAAGGGCCCTTTAAACCTCTTCAAATGGTCGAAGCTGAAAACCTGGCAGGGTCACTGCTGCCCGCCTGGGCATGGTCGGTTTTCTGCAGCCTGGTTTAGTGGCGGTGCTGCAGCCCCGTTCCCGTGGGGCGGTGCTGGGAAACCTGGTCAGTGGGCGTGCTGCGGGCCCGGTCAATGGGGCGCTGGGTGCAAACCTGGACAGGGTTTACTGCCGCAGCCTGGTCATGGTCCCCTGCTGCAACCCGGTCAGGGGGCGCTGCTGCAGCCGGCAGTGGTCACTGCTGCAGCCTGGGCAGGGGGTCCCTGTTTCAGCCTGGTCATGGGCACTACTGCCCGCCGGCCAGTGGTCGCGGCGCAGGCCTGACTAAAATGGCATCTGCTTCAAACCCGGTCAGGGGGTTTGCTGCTGCAGCCTTTGGGCATGGTCATTTCTGCAGTTTGGTCGGGGGTCGCTGCTGCAGCCTGGTCAGTGGTCAAATGCTGCAGTCCCGGGCCCGTGGTTTGCTAAATCAGCCTGGTCAGTGGCACTGCTTTCAAGGGTGGCCCGTGGTCCGCGCTTTCAGCCGGGCCCCCAAAATGGGGGGGGGTGGGGGTGCAGCCTGGTCAGGGGTCATGGGTGCAGGGCCCGGGGGCCCCCGGGGGTCAAGCGGGAAAACCGACTATGGCCACGGGGGCAGCCTTGGGGCCTTTGGGGACTGCTGCCCCGGGCAGTGGTCGCTGCGCAGGGCCTTTGGGCCGTGGTCACTGCTGGGAGCCTGGGGCCCGTGGTCGTGCGCAGCCTGGGGCCCTGGGTTGGGTGCCGCAGCCTGGGCCCGTGGTCGCCCCTTTCGCAGCAAAACCCCCCGGGGGGGGGGTCCACTTGGGTGCAGCCCGGCAGTGGGTTTGCTTTAGCGGGAGCCCCCCCCTCCGGGGGGTCACTGCTTTCAAGGGCCTGGTCAGTGATTTGCTGCTGTAGCCCCGGCCAGTGGCGCTCCCCCAGGGCCCGGCAAGTGGTCGCTGCGGGACCTGACCAGTGGTCAAATGGGCTGCAGGGCCCGGTCAGTGGTCGCTGCTGCAGCCTGGTCATGGTCGGGTGCTGCAGCCTGGTTTATTGGGCCCCTGCTGCAGCCTGGGGCATGGTCGCTGCTGCAGCCCGACAAAATGGTCGCGGGTTTCCGGGCTGGAGAATGTTTACTGCTGGGCAGGCCTGGTCAAAGGTGACTGCTGCAAGCCTGGTCAGTGGCCCCTCGCAGGCCCCGGCCATGGTCCGCTTTCAAGGCCCGGTCATGGTCGCAGCTGCAAACCTGGCCAGTGGGCCCCTGCTGCACCCTGACCATTGGGCACTGCTGCAGCCTTTTAGTGGGGGGCGCTGCTGCAGCCTGGTCGGTGGTCGGGGCTGCAGCCTGGTCATGGTCGGGGGCCCGCAACCCGGTTTTAAATGGTCGCTGGGTTTCAGCCTGAAACCCGGGGCCCCTGCTGGCAGGGGTGGGCCCGTGGTCACTTTCTGCAGCCTGGGATGTTCAATGCTGCAGCCTGCTCATGGTCACTGGGGCAGCCCCGGTCCCGTGGTCGCTGCTTTCAGCCTGGTCAGTGGCCGCTGCGGGAGCCGGTCAGTGGTAGCCCGCTGCAGCCTGGTCCCTGGTCGCTGCTCAGCCGACCAGTGGTCGCGGGTGCAGCCCGGTCAAGGTTTCCCCCTGCTGCAGCCTGGTCAGTCTCGGGTGCGCAAACCTGAAAAGTGGTCCTGGGTGCAAACCTGGTCAGGGTCGCTGCTGCAGCCTGGGCAGTGGGGCGCTGCTGCAGCCTAAACCCGTGGTCGCTGCTTTCGCCCCGGGAAGTGGTCACCTGCTGCAGCTTTTGGGCAGTGGTCACTCGGGAGGCCTGGTCCCTTTGGGCGCTTTCTGCAGCCTGACCAGGTCGCTGCTGCAGCCGGCCGTTGGGTCAATGCTGCAGGCCCCGGCATGGCACTGCTGCGCCCCCGGCCCTGTTCACTGCTGGGAGCCTGGCCAGTGGTTTAGTGGCCCGCAAGGGCCCCGGTCCCGTGGCCGGTGCTGAGCCTGGGCATGGTCGCTGGGGTGCAAACCTGGTCCCGTGGGAGCTGCCCCAGCCTGGTCAGGTCACACTGCAGACCGTTTAGGTTTGCTGCTGCCCGCCTGACCAGTTTGGGCGGCTGAGCCCCGGCAGTTTGGGCCCCGCCCCGCAAACCTGGTCATGGCCCCTGGTCAGCCCGGGGCCCGTGGCGCTGCTGCAGGCCCCGGTCCCGTGGTCCTGCTGCACCTGTCAGTGGTCGCTGCTTGGGAGCCTGACCAAGGGGGCTGTTTAAACCTGGTCATTTGGTTTCTGCTGCAGCCTGGTCATGGTCGCTGGCCCGGGAGGGCCCGGTCAGTGGGATTGCTGCAGCCTGGTCATTTGGGCCCCTGCGCAGCCCGGTCATAGTCACTCTGCAGCCTGGTCCCTTGGGCCCCTGCTGCAGGGGCCGGCCCCCTTTTGGGCCCCTGCGCAGGGCCCGGCAGTGGTCCCCTTTCTGCACCTGGCCAAAAGGGCGCCTTTCTGCGGGGCCCGGTCATGGTCACTGCGCAGCCCGGCCAGGGTCGCTGCTGCAGCCCCGGGCAGTGGTCCAAAAGCCTTGCAGCCCGACCCCCGTGGTCGCTGGGGTGCAGGCCTTGGCAGTGGGGCGGTGCTGCACCTGGTAGTGGTCACCGCTGCAGCCTGGGCCCGTGGGGCCCCTGCTGCAAACCTGAATAGGGGGTTTACGCTGCAAACCGGGGCATTTCACTGCTTCAGTCTGGTCAGTGGTCGCTTTTGCCAAACCTGGTCAGTTTGGCCCCTGCTTTCAGGGGCCCGTCCCGTGGGGCGGGTGCTACAGCCGGCCAGTGGTCCTGGGCCCCCAAACCTGGTCAAATCGTCGCTGCTGCACCCCGACCATGGCACTGCTGCAAACCTGTTTTGGGGCGCTGCTGCAGCCTGGGCAGTTTTTCAAATGCTGCAGGGGCCCGGTCAGTGGTCGCTGCTGCAGCGGCCATTGGGCCCCTGCTTTCCCGCCCCGGCCAGTGGTCGCTTCGCAGCCTGACCAGTGGGCACTGCTGCAGGGCCTGGTCAGTGGTGCTGCTGCAGCCGGTCAGTGGTCACTGCTTTCCGCCTGGTCCCGTGGTCCCCCCCCCAAGGGCCCGGCCATTTGGGCGCTGCTGCAGCCTGGTCAGGGGCGCTGGGGCAGCCTGGCCAAATGGTCGCTGGTTTTTCAGTCCCGACCAGTGGTCGCGGGTTTCAGCCTGGCAAGTGGTCACTGCTGCACCTGGTCATTGGGCACTGGGAGGGCCTGGGTCCTGGTCACTGCGCGCTTAAATCAGTGGTCGCGGGTGCAGCCTGGGGCAGTGGCCCAATGCTGGGAGCCTGGTCCCGTGGTCACTGCGCCCCATGACCAGTGGCCCCTGCTGCAAACATGGGGCAGTGGGTTTTTTCTGAACCTGAAAAAAAGGGGCCCCTGCTGCAGCCTGGGAGTGGGGGCCGCTGCAGCCTGGTCATGGTCGGTGCAGCAGCCTGGTCAGTGGGCCCGGGGCTTTCCGCCTGGTAAGTTTGGGCGCTGCCCGCAGCCTGACCAGTGGAAACTCTGCAGCCTGGGAAATGGGCCACTGCTGCAGCCTTGTCAGTGGTCACTCGCACCGCCAGTGGGCACCCGCGCAGCCTAGTCCCGTGAACGCTGCTGCAGCCCGGTCAGTGGGCGCTCTGCAGCCGGGCAGTGGGCGCTGCTGCAGCCCGGTCAGGTGGCGCGCGGCAGGATGCCATGGGTCGCGCTGGGAGCCTTTACCAGGTTTGGGCGCGCTGGGAAAGGGCCCCGGGCCCTTTGGGCACTGCTGCAAGCTTTTGGGCAGTGGCACTCTGCAGCCTGGTCATGGTGCTGTTGCAGCCTACCAGGGGCGCCCGCTGCAGCCCGGCCAGGGCACTGCAGCAGCCGGTCAGTGGGCACTGCTGCAGCCTGGTCAAGTGGTCACTGCTGCAGCCTTTTTCATGGTCGCTGCTGCCCGCCTGGGGGTGCCCCTGCTGCACCGGTCAGTGGGCCCCTGCGCAGCCTGGTCAGTGGTCCCTGCTGCAGGGCCCACCATTTGGCGCGCTTCGCACCTGGCAAGTGGGCACTGCTCAGCCTGGTCAGTGGGCACGCTGCAGCCTGGACAGTGGCACTGCTGCCGCCTATCATGGCCGCCTGCAGCCCTTTTTTTAGTGGTCGCTGCTGCAGCCTGGTCAGTTGTTGCTGCCGCAGCCTAGTCAGTGGTCCGGGT
>NW_026509303.1:0-14361 GCF_026875155.1 Cherax quadricarinatus
AGAGGATTTACGAGTATTGAGAGGCGGTTGAATTAGGCAGAGTTTGTACTGAGCCCCTCGTGCCACACATGTCAAAAGCTTTTTCAACGTCTTTTGCAACCAGGGCTGTCCTGTTTCTTTGTTTTGTGTTTATGTGGATGTAGTTTGAGAAAAATGTTAAGGGCATCCTGTGTGGATCTGTGCGTTCTGAAGCCAAACTGGCCATCTGAAAATAGAGAATTATGTTCCAGGTATCTGCGAAGGCGATGAATTAATGATTTTTCAAAGATTTTCCTAAATTTTTCGAGGAGGCTGATAGGGCGATAGTTTCAGGGTCAGAGTGATCTTTATTGGGTTTAGGAAGGAGGATAGCAGTAGCAGCTTTGAAGAGGGAAGGGAAGTATCCAGAGGCAAGGGGGGCATTGAGGAGGTTTGTGTAGGCAGTAATGATAGTCAGGAAGGTGTTTCAGGATAATATGGTTTAGGCCAGAGGAAACCCGGGAGCCTTTGGGGGAAAGTGTCTGAGGAGAGTTTTAAATGTCTGTGTTGGTGAAAGGAGTGTCGAGTTCTTGGAGGAGGTAAGAGTGTCAGATGTATGTGGCTGTCTGGTGTTGTTTCTTGTGTGTGGGCAGTGTTCCAGTGTTCTATGTTTCTAATGTGTTGAATAACGTTAGGGCGAGGTGGGTGAGGGTGGAAGATGTTCTCCCAGATGTGTTTGAAGATGTTGGTAGCAGCCTGTGGGTCTGAGATGTGTGTGTTGTTGTGGGTGATGTGTTTGAATTTGTTGGTGGGAGTAGTGCCTCTGATTTTTTTGATAAAGATCCGTGTGTGACTCAGATCCGTGTGTGACTCAGATCCGTGTGTGACTCAGATCCGTGTGTGACTCAGATCCGTGTGTGACATGATCCGTGTGTGACTCAGATCCGTGTGTGACTTGAGAAAGCCCACTGTGTGGGTGAAACGTTGTTCTTATGTTCTGCAGTGGTGACGTGTACTTAGTCAGTGGTGACGTGTACTTAGTTGAGTGGTGACGTGTACTTAGCAGTGGTGACGTGTACTTAGCTCTGTGAAGACCTGTTTGTGTGCTCTCTGTGAATCTGAACCAGGATGCCCTCTCTTGAGCAGCTTTACCAGCAGCTGAGAGAAGAACTCAGAGTTGCTAAACTGGAGATACGGCGATTAACGGAGGAGAACAAGAGGATTCGTAGTAATCCTCCTGTTGTGAGTCCCCAGGTTAAGAGGGGAGCTTGGTCAGTGGTCGGGCAACATGGAACCAAGCTGAAGATTAAGAAAACGGTTGGAGAGGCAGAAACAACGAGAAACCAGAAGACTGCCGTGGAAACTTCCAACTCATTCTCGGTGCTACCTGACGAATGTGAGTGTTCTACTGGGAATGCCACAACGAGCACCAAAGGGAAACATTGGCAGACGTGAGTGAGACATCCCTAGAAAACCCCAACAAAGACCATCGAGAACGTCATGACGAATTCTACAAGTGGTGTAATGCTACCTGGCGAATGTGAGTCGACTACTCGGAGATCACTACGGACGACGCCAAGGAAGGTAAAAAACATTGTTGTTGTTGGGGATAGCCAGATTAGGTACATGGATAGGGCATTCTGTTTGAAGGAATAGGATAGGAGGCAGAGAGTGTGTTTTTTCCCGGGGCTGGGATGAGGATATTGTTAGCCGTTGGATGACATCATGAGAGGTAATGGAGCAATCCTATTATCTGTCTCAGTGCTGGAGGCAACGATGTTGGCAGACGTAGGAGTGAGGACCTGATTTGCAGGTATAGGTCAGCAATTTGAAAATTAGGAAGAAGGTGGGAACCTGTCATATGTGGCATTTTGCCAGGGGAGAGTTGGAAATGAATGGTTGTCCAGAGCAAATTGGTGTCAATTGCTGGCTGGACAAATACTGTTAAGGAAAATGCAGTAACATTCATTGACAACGGGACCCTTCTATGGCAGAATGACATGTATGCCAGGGATGGGGTTCACTTGTCTTTGGTGTGGGGTGGGAGCAAATGGCCAACGCAGTGGAGGGAGCTGTTAGGGCTTTAAACTAGGAATGTTAGTGGTATGGGTTTTGGCGGGAAAACTGTGAAGTCGCAGGGTAGTAACAAGTATAGGAAAACTATAATAGGCAAAATGAGGAGGATATAGGAAAAACCCAGTGGCCAATTGACAATGACAGTAATAGGTTTAGTGGAAAAACGAAAGGAGTGGGAAAGGGTAAAGAGATAGGGGGGAATTAAATTTTTTTTACCAAATAGTCGCAGTGTGGGAATAAGATGGACGAATTGAGACTATTTGCTAGGCGGGGTAAATAGATGTATTTGCCATTACTGAGAGTGGTTTAATTCAAAAGTCGGACATGCCTGCAAAATGTCACATTAGGGTTTTAAATTGTTCCAAGGATAAAGATCGGGGGGGGGGGTTTGGGGTGGCTTGTAGTCCGAGATGCTTAAATGTTGAAAAAAAACGGGTTTTAAGTCTGAAAGTAAACACATCAGAGTCTTTTGGATATAATTTTTCGAGGGGCATGAAAAATTAATTTTAGGTGTGATATCCCGTCCCCCAAAATTTTTTAATGGGGAACAGGGGAGACTATTGGGGGGAAAATTTGTTGGGGCCCACAATGCACGATAATGTAGTAATTTGGGAAACTTTAATTTTATCATATTGTTTGGAATCTCTTGCGGGGAATTTAAAATAAAACGTTTTTCTTGAATAGTTCAGGATTGGCTTTTTGAAGCAGTTTGTGACAGAACCTACAAGGGGTAATAACTGTTTGACTTAGTTTGGCAAAAAATGAATCCCTTGTTAAAAATTTTAGAAGTTTCAGGGGAAAAATTTAAAAATGGAAAAAATACCAAAAGGTTGTTAGGTTTAAGAAAATATGCAACGTTAGGTATCTTTATTATGAAACTTTTGCCTACACAGTAGGCTTTTAGTCAAGTACAAAAAAGTTGAAGAAGCAGAAGATACTTGAAGACGATGAAATAGTCCTCCCCCTTAAAGTTTTAGGTGGTCAGTCCCCTCGGAAAGAGCATTGTTCCGTATGAAACAAATGGAGATGAAGTGAAGAATGGAGCTTTTTATAGCGCCAAAGGTGGAGTGGCCATAGGAGAGGTAAGAACTCGATGTTGAAATTTGGCCCCCTCTCAAATCAGCCGTCTCACTGTGGAAGTTGTCGAGTTGTTTGAGGTCTGTACCAAGATCCCCTTGTTTGCAGTGTTGACAGATTAAACTTTAAAAATGGTTAAAATCCGACAGGTTGTTAGGTAGACACATATCAACAGTTGGATTTTTTTTTAAAAAACGTTTCGCCTACCGTGGGCTTCTTCATCAATACAGAAAGTTGATAGAAGCAGAAGATATTAAAAACGATGTAATCAGCCCAAACCCCTTTAAATTTGGGTGGTCGTCCCTCAGTCTGGAGAAGAGCATTTTTCCCATAGATGAAAAAAAATATGGAGAGAATGAAAGAATGGAGTTTTTTAGCGCCAAAGGGGAGCGAGGCCACTGGGAGGTAGGAACTCAGATTTGAAAGGTCAGGTCCCTAAAATCCAGCCGCTCTCATAGGGAAAGTTGTCGAATTTATTGCAGGTCTGTACCAAATTCCCCTTGGTTGAGTGTCGACGATTGAACATTAAATGGTTAAAATACCGACGGTTGTTAGGTAAGAACTATGCAACAGTTAGGTACTTTTTTATAAAAACTTTCCCTACACAGTAGGTTTCTTCAGTCAAGTACGAAAAGTTGATAAAAGCAGAAGAACTTAAAGACGAGTAATCAGTCCACACCCTTAAATTTTTGAGGGTTCAGCCCTCAGCTGGGAAGAGCTTTCCCCCATGTATGAAAAAATAGGAGATGAAGTGACAAAATGGGTTTTTTATAGCGCCAAGGGTGAGAAGGCCCTAGGAGAGGTAAGAACTAGATTTGAAAGGTAGGCCCCTCTAAACCAGCCGCTCCACTAGGGGAAATTTGCGAAGTTGTTGCAGGTCTGTCCCCAAGATCCCCTTGTGTTGCAGGTCTGAAAATTTGAACAAAAAAATGGTTAAAATCCGAAGGTTTTTGGGTAAGAAAAATGAACAGTTAGGTATTTTTAATTTGAAACGTTTCCCCTAACGTAGGTTCTTAGTGTACGAAAAGTTGATAGGGCAAAAGATTCTTGAAGACATGTAATCAGTCCAACCCTTAAATTTTTTGGGGGGTCAGTCCCCAGTTGGAAAGAGCTTTTTCCTAGTATAAAAACAATAGGAGATAAAGTGACAGAAGGGAGTTTTTTATGGGCCCCAAGGGGGAGTGGGCCCATAGGAGGGTAAAAAACTCAGATGTTAAAAGGGTCAGGTCCCTCCAAATCCAGCCGCTCTACTAGTGGAAGTTGCGAATTTGATTGAGGTCTGTCCCAAAGATACCCTTGTTTTGCGTGCTGCATTTTGAACATTAAATGGTATAAAATCCGACAGGTTGTTAGGTAAGACCATATGCAACAGTTAGGTATCTTTTTTATGAAACTTTTTCGCCTACACATAGGCTTCTTCAGTCAAGTACAGAAAATTTGTAAAGCAAAAGATATTGAAGACGAGGAATCAGCCCTACCCTTTAAAAAGTTTTGAGGTGGTCTCCCTCAGTGGGGAGAAGGATTTTTCCCATAGTTGAAACAATAGGAGAGAAGTGACAAAATGGAGCTTTTTATAGCGCCAAGGGTGAGACGTAGGCCCAGGAGAGGTAAGAATAAAGTGCAAGTCGGGGCCCCCTCTCAACCAGCCGCTCTCTTTTGGGAATTTGCGAAGTTATTGAGGTCTGTCCCAAAGAAACCTTGTGTTGCAGTGTCTGACAGATTAACATAAAATGGTATAAAATACCGACAGGTTGTTAGTAAGACACAAATGCCAAAACTTCGACAACTTCACTAGTGAGAGCGGCGGGATTTGAGAGGGACCTGCCTTTTCACATCTGAGTTTTTTCCTCTCCTAGGCCTACGTCTCACTCTTGGCGTATAAAAAGCTCCATTCTGTCATTTCTCTCCATATTGTTTTTACTATGGAACAATGCCTTCTCCGGGGATGGGGACTGCCACCTAAAACTTAAGGGTGAGGGGCGTTAATTTTCGTCTTCAAGTATCTTATGTTCTAAAACTTTTCTGTACTTGACGAAAAAGCCTATGTGTAGGCGAAACGTTTAAAATATAGATACCTAACTGTTGCATATGTGTTTACCTAAAACCCTGTCGGTATTTTATACCTTTTTAAATTTCAACTGTCAACACTGAAACAAAAGGGGATCTTGTACAGCCCTGCAACAAATTTCGACAACTTCCACTGTGAGGCGGGGATTGAGGGGTGACTTTCAAATTGAGTTTTACCTCTCGGGCCTACGTTCCCTCTTGGCGCTATAAAAAGCTCCTTTCTGTCACTTCATCTCCATTTGTTTCATACTATGGAACAATTTTTTCTCCAGACTGAGGGACTGACCCCCTCAAAACTTTAAGGGGTGAGGATGTTTACCGTCTTCAAGTTCTTCGTTTCTTACTTTTCTGTACTTATGAGAAGCCTATGTGTAGGCGAAAGTTTCATATAAAATACCTAACTGTTCCCTTAGTGTCTTACCTAAAAACCCTGTCGTATTTTAACCTTTTTTAAGTTAAATCTGCAGACACTGCAACACAAGGGTATCTTGGTACAGACTGAAAATTCAACTTCGCAATTTCCACTAGGAGAGCGGCTGGTTTGGGGGGACCTGATTTTTAAAAATTGAGTTCTTATCTCTCCTAGGGCCTACGTCTCCCTCTTGGCGTATAAAAAGCTCCATTCTGTCACTTCTCTCATTTTTTTCATACTAGGAACAATGCTTTCTCCAGCTGAGGGACTGACCCCCCAAAATTTAAAGGGGATGGACTGTTACATCGTTCAATTTCTTTGCTTCTATCAATTTTCTGTACTTGACTGAAGAAGCCACGTGTAGGCGAAACTTTTTTATAAAAAAGATACCTAACTGTTGATATGTGTCTTCCCAAAACCCTGTCGGTATTTTTCCCTTTTTTAATGTTAAATCTGTCAGACACTGCAACACAAGGGTATTTGGTACAGACCTAAATCAACTTCGACAACTTCCATAGTGAGAGGGGGGTTTTGAGGGGGCCTGACCTTTCAAATCGGTTCTTCCCTCCCCTAGGGGCCTACGCTCACCTCTTGGCCTAAAAAAGCTCAATTCTGTCACTTCATCTCCTATTTTTTTCATACTATGGAACAATGCTCTTCTCCGACTGGGGGGACTGACCACCTAAAAATTTTAAAGGGGTGATGGAGATTAACGTCTTCAAGTATCTTTGTTTTCTATCAAATTTTTCTGAAATTGAGAAGAAAAGCCTACTGTGTAGGCGAAACGTTTCATATAAAGATCCTAACTTTTTGCATAGTGTTTTCCTAACAACAATTTCAGGGAAAAAGGGTGCGAGCGACCACAAAAAAATTACTGTTAAAATTGAATGGAAGTTGTAGTGGGGATAACGTCCCAGATTTTCGTTAGCAGATTCCCAGGGGCTTAAGAACCCTTTTCACTGTTGATGGGGTAACGAAGAGAGCTATAAAATTTGAAAGTTTTCGAAACAATACGTGCTCAAAGAAGTTTTCCCTTATAGGAAATTAGATCAAATAAAAAAATGACCCAAAATGGATGAATAATAGGCTGAAATATTACTGGGCATAAGAAAGAATTTATGGGTATCAAAAAGGCGAGGGTCATTTTATGAATCAGTTTTTAATTTAAGGGGACATTAAAAAAAGGGGAAAGGGAAAAGAAAAAAGGGGGAATTTTGAAATTAAGTTGCTGGGGGTTCTAAAACAAACCCCAAAAAAAGTTTTTTCCAGGTCTATGAACAAAAGTCGGAAAAGATAGGTCCCCTTTAAAAAATAACTTGGGCATTTACTGACAAAGGAAGAAATGTGCTCATTTTAAATAATTTTTTTCCCCGGTTTTTACACAGGAAGCCCTAATAAATTCGGTAATTAATTTTTTTGTGGACAGAAGAAGAAAAATTTGAAACTCACAGCCCACGTAAAAAGGTTGTGAAGCAGATAGACCGACTAAAGCAAAATAAGTCACCGGGTCCCTGATGAGGTTTTTAAAAGGGTTTTTAAGGGAATGTAAAATGGAGTCTGTGACCTTTAACTTTTTTTTTAATTTTATTTTTCAAAAGGTCAGTTCTGATATGTGGAAGAGGCTAATGTAATTCCTATTTTTAAAACAGGGGACAAGTCGTTACCGCAAATTCCGCCCAAATAACCTGACCTAAATTGTAGGCAATTACTAGAGTCAATTTTTTGGAGATTAAAGAACCATCTCGAAAAGCATAGTTGTTAATGAACTCAGATGGTTTTCAGAGGCCGGTTTTGTCTAACAATTTATTACTTTTTCAGAAGTTTGAGGCTGTTGATCACGATAAAAAATTTGATATTTTTACTGTTTTTGTAGGCATTTGATAGAGTTCCGCCCCAAAGACTGTTGAAGAAAGGCAGCTCAGGCATTGGGGGGGGGTGCTCTCCCCGGACGAACATGGCTCAAGACAGGAAGCAAAGAGTGTCCCTAAATGGGGTTAAAACCCGGGGGGGAACAGTAACAAGTGGCGTTCCCCCGGGATCGTCTTGGGCCCGTTGCTGTTTTTTAATATTTTCAATATCTTGATGAAGGAAATTTCAGTGATATGGCAAATTTTGTCGTGACACGAAGTAGGTGGATAATTGATTTAAACGTAGATGTTTGGGAAATTCAGGAGGATTTAGACAAACTTACTCTTGGTCAGAAAGTGCGATGCAGTTCAATGTTATAAATGCAAGGTTGAAGCTCGGGGGTGTCCATAACCCTAGACTTTTAAGTTAAATAATGTAGAACTTTTTCCATACAGTTGCGAAAAAGGACTTGGGGTTTTGGTAAGCAGCAACCAAACCAAACAACAGTGCCTAAGCGTAGTAATAAGGCAAATGATTAGGGGTTTTTATCAAGAAGTTAAAACAACAGAAGTCCCGAGGTCAAACTGCAGCTTTATAATATTAGTAAGGCCTCCCCAGATAGCGTAATTCTGGGTTTATATTACGAAGGACATAAATTCGTTAGAAAAACATTCACGTAGGATGCAAATTAATACATAGCATTAGAATCTTCCTTAGAAAAAAGATTAAGACTCTTAAGTTACTTCACTTGTTTGACGAAGAAAAGAGGGGGAGAACCCGATCGAAGGGTTTAAATGGAAGATGGTATAATAAAGGGGTATTAACAAGGTCTTGAGGTTCCTCCAAAGGAACCCGTAAAGGATTTTAAAATTAGTAAGTTTAGATTTAAAAGGACTTTGGAAAGTATTGGTTTTTAAAAAGGGTAGTGATGGTGGAACAGTTTACCTATTGGGGTTTTTGAGGGAGGGCTTTGGGTAGTTTCAAAAAAAGGTTGGATAAATAATGAGTGGGGATGGTTGGGTTTGAGTGGGGCTTGCCATCAAGCTTGTTCTTGGGTAGCACGAAAAGGGAGGTCAATGTTTGTTGTGGAGAATTGTAAAGGCCGCCTAGTATGGGGCCAACAGGCCCGCTGCGTGTTCCTCCTTTTTGTTTTATGTTCTTAGTTCTTAAAATTCAGAGGCTTTAGTGTTTTTAACACGCTGCCTTTCCGTTGTTGTATTGTCGTACCCGTGATTGTTGTGGTCTGGTCTGGGGTGTGTAAAAAGTTGTTTCTAAGGGAAGGAGATCTATTCGGACTTGAAAAAATCATGTGTGTTTTAGAGGAAGCGTTTTGGTAGCTAATTAGTTTTTGTTTGAGTGATGGGGTTTTAAGGGAAAAACGAGTGGTGTGAGTTTTCTTGGTTTGCGATGTTGGTGCTGTGTTATGGTGTCCTGGATGAGATAAATTTTAGTATCGATGTCAGAGATAGGGTTTTTGTTGTAGCATGGTGAGGTTAATATTGTCTTTTGTTTGAAAGCATCCCAGTAGCATTCTTGTAGGAGAAGAAGGTGTGGGGGAATGAGGTTTGGGGGTTTGGGGGATGGTAAAATGACTGGGATGTGAACAGAGCCCGTAATAGGGCCAGGTGAGATGTAAAAGTTGAAAAAGAGAGCTGGGTCGGGGTTTTCCAGAAAGATGTTGGTTTGCCTTTGGCCCGTGTGGTTGAAGAAGGTATTGAAGTCTGGGCCAAGAGAATTAGGTTTTTATGGTTTGTGAAGTTGGTAATTTTGGGGACCCGTTTGGGTTTTTACTGGTGTGATGAAAGGCAGTGTGTTTGGCATTCAGTCAGCTAGTAGGGAATTGGTGTGTTGGGTAGTTGAAGACAAGGAAGGTCGTGTATGTTTTAGATAGTGTTTGGGCGAGATAGTGGTGAAAAAAGATAAAGGGGCAAAGGTGGGTGTGTATTTTGACCGCAAGACATGTTGGTGATAAAAGTAATTGGGGAGAAATTTATGTTTTATGTTGGAATGACAAGGAGGCAACCCCTCTCGGGATCATATGGGGGCTGTAGTGCGTATAAACCCAAAAAGGGGAACTTGAGGGGCTTTGAGGCAGGTCGTTTAGCAAAACAAAATCTGGGCCCCTTTTTCTTAAAAGGGGCTCGGGCCAGTAGGTTCTAATTGTAAGTAGAAACGTTAATGAAACACCTTGGTTTAAGGTTTGTTAAAATTTTTTTATTTTTTTTTTTTTTTTTTTTTTTGGGGGGGGGGGGGGTTTTTTTTTAGTTTTTTGGTTGTCCTAGAAAGTTTAAAATTTTTTTTGGGGGGTGGATTTGCGGAAGGGGGTGGGCCCGTGGGTTTTGGGTTTTGGGGGGTGGGGGGGTTTTAAGGGGGAGGAAGGGAAGTTTTTAAGCTTTGGGGTGAAGTTTTGGGGGGTAAGTGGGTGGAAGTGGGGGGGGGGGTGGGGTTTGGGGGGAGGGGTGGGGGGGGAGGGTGGGGGGGGGGGGGGGGGGGGGGAGGGGGGGGGGGGGGAGGGGTGGGAGGAGGAGGGGGGGGGGGAAAATTGGGTTTGGAAATGGGGGGGGGGGGGGGGGAAAAGGGAAAATTTTTGGGGTAAAAAAAAAAAAAAACAAAAAAAAAAAAAAATTAAAAAAAAAAAATAACCCCTTAAAATTAATAAAAAAAAAACAGAATTTTTAAAAAGGGGGGTTTTTGGCAAAAAATTAAAAACCCTTTTAAAAAAACAGAAAAATTTCTCAAAAACAAAAAAAAAAAAAGAAAAATTAAAAAAATGATAAAAAAAGGGAAAACCAAATTTTAAAATTGGAAAAAAGTTTTACAGACTTTTAAAAAAAAAAATAAAAAAAAAAAAAAAAAGGGGAATACCCAAACAAATGAAAAAAGGGAAATTAAAAATTTAAAAAGTTTAAAGAAAATAAAAAAAAAAAGGAAAAAAAATACCCCAAAAACTAATTTTAAAATAAAAAAAAAAAAAAAAGAAAAAAAAGAAAAAAAAAAATAAAAAAAAAAACCCCAAGAAAATTTTAAAAAAAAAAAAAACCCAAAAAAAACCCCCAAAGAAAATTCAAAAAAAAAAATTAAACCCCCAAAACCAAAAAAAAAGAATAAATTTTAATTTAAAAAAGAATTTTAAAAAATAAAAATTTTGAAAAATTTAAAGGGGTTTGGAAAAATTTTTAAAAACAAATTTAAAAAAATTAAAATTTTTTTTTAAAAATTTTTTAAAATAAAAGAAAACCCCCCCAAAAAAAATAAAAAAAAAAAAAGAAAAAAAAATTAAAAACCCAAAATTTAAAAAAAAATTTTAAAAAAACCCACCCCTTGAAAAATTTGAATTTAAAAAAGAGATTTTAAAAAAAAAAATAAAGGAATTTTAAACAAAATTTAAAAAAAAAAAGGGGGGGCCCAAAATTTAAAGAAAAGAATTTTTTATCTTTCAGTTGGGAACAAAAAACAAAATTTAAACTTTTTAAACCTGCTCAAAAATGGAAAAACCCTGGAACAAAAAGAGGCACCAAAGAGAAAAAACCCAAGTTTAAAACGGCCCTACTCCCCCCTTAAATGTGGAGCCCAAAAAAAAGCCTTTTCCCCTACCCCCAAATTAACCTTTGGGAAAACCACATTTTTTTAAAAACTATCAACAAATTTGTATCATTCGGGCCCCCAAGCCCAAAAAGTCCAAAGAAAAAACAAAAAGAAAACAGATAGCCTCCCCTTTTTTGGGGAAAAACAAAAAAAATGGGGTCAAACCAAGGGGGGGGCCCAAAAAAAAACCGCATTTTATATTTTTTACCTACAGGAAGGGGGTCCTATTTTTTACCGTTTTCCCGGAACTTTTAGAAAAAAAGAAAAAAAAGGAACCCCCCCAACCCCTTTACTTCCCTATCCCCCTCCCAAACACAAAATTTTCCTTTGGGTTAGTTTTTCCCTTGAAACCCACCCCTTCCCCTTGTTTTTTTGGGACAAAATTCACCCCCCCCGGGCCCAAATGCAATTTTAGCTAAAGGGTAAAAAAGGGCCCTTTTCCCTTCAAAGTGAAAAATCCCTTTTTCAAACGCCCCAAAAACACCCTCTCAAAATCCTTTTTTCCCTTTTTTCCCCCCCCCTTGATTTAAAATTTAAAATCTCCCTAGCCCCTCTCTCCTTGGCCCCCAAAAACAAACCTTTTAAAACTGCAAAAACCCCGGTTCCAGGACAAGGGCCCCTCGCCCCCCCCTTTTTTGCTTGATTTTGGGGTTTAGGATGGAGGACTTTTAAAGGAAAAGTTTCCCCCATGGCCCAGTTTAGAAAAAAACCCAGGGAAAAAACTTAATGGGGGGGTCAGTGAAGGGAAGTGGGAAAATTTGGGAAAAAGGAATGACTATGGGCCCCCCGATGGGAAAATTCGCAGAACAAACCAACACAATTTTTCTTTATGTTTCTGCTTAACCCCCTTCAAATCCTTTATCCGCGAAGGTACCCTTTTAAGCAGGGGCCAAATTTTCTCCCAGTTGCCCTTGCTTTTTTTGGGGAAGACTTGGGAAAAAATTTTTTTTTCCCCCTTTTGTAAAGTCCAAGTTTCTCCCCCTCCCCACCAGTCCAAAAAAGGATTTTTTTTAATTCTGCCCCCGTGCCTTTGCTGGGTTTTAACCCCTCCTATTTTAGTAAAAACCCCCCTTTAGATATTTCGTTTTTGTCCCTTTGCCCTTTTGGAACTTCTGACCCTTTTTTTCGTTCTTGACTTTTCTCCATATTGTTTCTCTTGGAACTGTTTTTTCTCCAGAATGAGGGGGTGAACCCCAAAAATTAAGGGGGGGGGGGGACGATTACATCGCTTCAAAAAATATCTCCTTTTTTAACTTTTCTTTGATGAAGAAAAAAAAAAAAAAAAAGAATTTTGTAAGTTGGAATTTAAAGGGAAAGTTTCCCCACGAGTGCTTCTTCGGGTCCTAATACAGAGAAAACTAAGAAAACACACATATATATAGTGGTGGGAGTCAGGTGAGGTGAAGCGTGGGTAGAGGTGGTAATAGTAGTAGTAGTAGTAATGGAACTAAGGGTGGGAACCCAGGATGGGTAATATCCTCTTGCTTAGTAATTTTGAAATACTGTAACTACCGGATTTTTGCTTTATAGTGTTACTGACAGAAATTAGTGCAGCTTCAATGCATTTTCTCCGTCTTAAGTCGTCTTCTTTAATAACTAGTTTAGCTTCATTGAATTTCATGAGGTGTCCAACATCGTCTCTATGTTGAACACATGCGTTTTTGCGGTCATCATTTCTGCAAGCATTTTTGTGTTCTGCTATTCTAATGTCCAGAGTTCTGGCTGTTTCCCCTACATATACTTTGTCACACCCCCCACATGGTATAGTGTAGATTCCTGCACTTGTGCCAGAATCATGCTTGGGTTTTTGTATCAGGTTCCTAATAGTAGTTGAAGAGCTGGTAGATATTTTAGCCAGTTTTCTGTCAAACATTTTTGAAACATTAGTGGCAACGTTGCTGACCGGTAAAACGATGTAACTTGGAGGCTTTTCTTCAATTTGATAGGTGTTGGTCTTGCTGAGGATACGTGTTGCACGTTTCCTGCAGTCACGTATAAAAGTGTAGGGGAAAGTGTAGTGAACTAAAAGAGTTGGTGATGTATGTACATCTTCTTCGAGGAACTGCGGACTGGAAATTCTGTAGGCTCTCAGAAAGAAGCCAATAACTACCCCTCTTTTAGTTCTTGTGTCATGGTGAGAGAAGAAATATAGAAGATCTTTTCTTGTAGGTAGGCTTCCGGTAGACTTTAAAAGAAAGTTTGCTTTCCCCTGTGCGTAAGAGAACGTCCGAGAAAAAGGTAACTGGTTGTCCTTCTCCTCCTCTAGATAAATTTAATAGTAGGTTCCAGATTGTTTGATGGTGTTGAGGATGCCTTTTACGTCAAGATTTTTGGGTACAATGACCAAAATATCATCTACGTACCGCATCCAAGTAACTGAACGAGGGATGTTATTGAGGATCCTTCTTGATTCCAGGTCCTCCATATATAAATTGGCAAGAACTGCACTAAGGGGGGATCCCATGGCTAGTCCGAAGAGTTGTTTGTACTTCTTGTCCTCGAACCTAAAACAGTTATAACGAACACAAAGTTCGACAAGGCTCACAAAATCTTGGTGGGGTACAGGTAACTCTGTATCATCTTTAATCACCCTGCGAAGAAGATCAATGGCTTGATCAACTGGGACATTGGTGAATAAGGCAGTCACGTCAAAACTTGCAAGCTTCTTATCACTCATGTCGAGATCCCTGATACGGTTAAGGAGGTCACCCCTACACTTCATACGTGACTGCAGGAAACGTGCAACACGTATCCTCAGCAAGACCAACACCTATCAAATTGTAATAAAGTTGGTAGAATTACCGACAATATGTAAAGTAAAAGGACACAAGTGCAACTAATGTGACATTTATTGTGGCAACGTTTCGCTCTCCAGGAGCTTTATCAAGCCATTACAAACAATACATGTTGTTGTTGTTAAAGATTCGCCGGTATTTTCCCGGCCCGGGCCCTTCCAAGTGGTGGCCCGGCACTGGCTCCCTGTCTAGGGAGTGTCTGAGACCTAAGTCTCCCATGGGAGGAGGCACGAGTACCCCCCTCATCTTGTAAGGTACAAACTCGGGCTCTGGCACCAACCATGCCCTAGAAGGGCAATGCATGGTGTCGATCGTGCTAGCGCTGTGCTCTCCTGTGTGGAGTGTCGTGTGTTGGTGTTCATTTTCATTCATGTTGATTCGCAGGTCCTTCTGGCCCAGGTCTTCTCCAGATGGTGACCCGGCAGTGGCCCCCCGGGTGGGGGGTGACGATAATCATCTTTCTTCTTTCTTGGCCCTCCGGTTGGAGGATGTCGTCTTCTTCTAAACTTGCGCTGACTCCCCAAAGAGAAGGAATGGCAAGGC